>NW_004624763.1:14881919-14923636 GCF_000247695.1 Heterocephalus glaber | reverse complement strand
TAGATTTATTAATCATGTCTTGCACTATGGGCACAATCTCTGCTGTTATCTGAGAAATTATTTCTGATTTCACTTTTTCCAGATCCTCTTTCTTTGCTAGTTCAGGGAACCCAGGTGGTTGATTATCAGATTATTCCATCTTGTTTCCCTTTGCTTTAGGTGATCTGGGAATCTGGTTTTGAGACTTGTTTAAGTGTCTTCTCATTTCAGTGGTGTGTGGGGGTGTGTGTGCTTCTAGTACCCACGTGGTACCTCCTTGGTGCTGGGGGTGTTGGTATGGTGCCCTCGAAGGTTCACCTCCTCTGTGCTGGGGCACCTCTGCTCCTAGGCACTGGGGGTAGTGGTACAGCAGCCTGGAAGGTTCACCCATTCAGAGCTTTTTGATACTGCTATTTTTGCTTTTTCTTGCAATATCTGCAATTGCATCCTGCAGAAAACACTTCTTTCTGCCACTCACAATCTGTCAAGATGGCATTATCTTCTCAGTGGACTGTTCTCAATGGATTTCCCTTCTTTGCTGAGCTTCAAAGCTTCCAAGATCTTGACAGCTGCAAAGGAAAGGCAGAAGGAGGGACTGTGGGTCAGGAGCGCCGCCTGAGCGTCCTGGGAATCGAGGGCAAGTCCCTCAATGGGACGGAGTGTGGCCAGAACTGAATTTTTTAAAATTTTAGTTGTAAATCCTATTTTTACAGTAAACTTTTCTCAACTAAGTTATGTAATGTACCATTTGTCAGGTTTTTATTTTCTTTCTGTTCTTCCTGGGCATCTTTTTTGTGACAGTTCTGTAATTTTCATCATTTTCATTTAGCTGAGTGACCCACTACTTACCATGTCAGAAAGACAAAAGGACACACATCCTGTTCCTCAGCTTACTAACAAGGAGAGGTGGCGTGGAGTACCCTGGAGCGTGCTTCAGGCCTTCCCAACAGAGTCCTCACAGAGGGGTGTGGGGAAGGGTGAGGGCTGGAAGAAGGGCTGGCTGGAGAGCTGGGTCTAGCATTGTGAAGTCGGGGAAAATGCCCCCCCCGCCCCGTGAGGATGGTGTCCCACAGTGCGGCACTGTAGGAGTTAGACCCAGTTACTGGGTGGTGATTCTCCTGTCAGCCTCTGAACACCGGGATAGATAGAAACAGGTTGATCTCCAAATTACTCAACACCGAGTGGAGAGAGGGGCCAAAGCTGCTGGGAAATAACTTCATTGACACACAGTGCTGTGGCCTAAGACCCATTGCCTTGAACCTTTTTTTTTTTTACAGAAGTGCACACTCCCTATCATGCACCTTAAGCCTATTTGGCTCAACAATTACTGGCAGAATCCGGATGGCCATACTGAAGCCACAGTGATAATTTTGGGGCTGCAGTCTGTGGGTACAGGAATGGTCAGCTGGAGTTTGGGCCATTGCAAAAGAGTTTAATGGAAGGATTTCTTTCCTGGAGTGCCTGCATCCTCCTCATTCTCAGAGGTTCTTAAACCCTCACTTTGATGCAGTGGGATCAGTTAGTTAGAATCACGATTTGATTCCATGGGATTAGATGTTGAAGTCAATTGCATTTTCTTACAAGCTAGTCATCTTATGTTCAGTCTTTTCATTGAATTAGTGACCAGCAGTCTGGCAAAGAATGAATCAGAGTCTTACTGATAGAAGAATTCCCTGGAACCATCCTTAGTTAAGGGGATAGGGGAGAAAATGCTGAGCTCACGCGTATTCTAGATTTTGCTGGAAATCTTTTTATGTAGGTTTCAGATACATACTTGGCTGCTTTCCCTGCGCATTCTCCACCCTCCATTAAAAAAAAAGGAAAATCTGGTATCCTGTAAAGATGATGTTTCCCTTTTAAGTCAAAGATTAGTGTTTTTACATTTGAACAGGAGTGAAAGATGCTACTACTTCTTCATCTGACCTTTAATAATGCAGGGTGGTCCATTTCCAAATGACCTTATGTGGTTAATTGCAGGAGGAAAATGTTCTTATTGCTTCACTTACGTCAGCCTCAGAATACGGATGCAGGTGTGGCTTTTGTTTCCTTTAGTAATATTTTTCCCTGACGCTTCTGCAGGACAGAGCCATTTCTGGCGTCTTCCATCTTCCTTTGTGGACTTGGAGCAAAGGATCTGTGTAACTTTGGGCAGTGTTTACCATCCCTGGCGGTAACGAGCCTCACCCTCCCTTGGGCTCTAGTCTCTCTTGCCAGGTCTGTCTTTGTATATACTGGAAACAGTTCTTATTTTGTCAAATCCCTTGGGTAATCTTCCCACCTTTGTTTATCTTGTCATTTGGCTTTTACTTGTTTAACTCATTCCTAATTTAAATCTGCCTATGATTCTTTGGTTTTGATTTTTTGCCCTTCTTCATTTTGAGGTTTTAAAATTCCATTTTAACATTTGAAATAGTCACAAGGATTTTAATTTGTTCCCTGATCTAATCATCTCTGAATGTCATAATTCTCCAGTCAAGCAGGCAAGTGTCCCAGTAACCTCATCTGGACCATGATGGTGAGGGTCTGTTTTTCTCCTTGATGCATGCAGCTACCATTATTGCTAATGAAAGGTCTTCATGTGCATTAAGGGGAAACTAGACCTCTAATGAGATAGAGAGGAATTGCAGCTGATAATTTCCACTTCCAGCCCACTGTACTATAACAGAAATGCACTCTTAGGAGGCAGTGGGCCAAAGAAATACAAAATGCATGTGCCGCCTACGTAAAATATCTGATCTAATAGCTGGGAGATTTTGTTTGGGCTTTGTAGTCTCTGGTATTCCATAGATGTTGAAGGGGCCCCCTATTAAGGGAGCAGAAGACTCAGGTACTTGGAAAAGAAAGGGAATAGACAAATTACAATGTATTTGAAACAACTTTTAAGAGCAGTCTCCATTAATATATTATTTTACAGTTCACAAAGTACCCGCTCATACGCTTTCTCATTTGGAATGAGGAAGTACAAATGTGTTAGGGAGCCAGTGGACTGGGCACTGAGCGTGCATCACACGGGCTGTACTAACTAAGGTTAACTTGCCCTTGTTAGCGGCGCCAGGACCGGTGCTCACTGCGGTCTTGGATCCCTGTGTCTGTGTACTCTGATTAGTATGTGGTATGCTCCCCTCCTCCCCACAGCTAGGAAAATCATTGTTGTTTCCATGTATCTTCCCACGGGTGTGGCATCTTCACTTCTCTGGGGAACTGCTTTCTCCCCTCCTGCACCAGTTTCTGGGAACTGTCTCACCCCTAAGCACCCCCCCAAATTCCTAGGACCCCAATGGTGAGCTCCCAAGGCACCTGTATATAATAGCAGGGGATGCCTGGCCCAGTCAGTGACCCTTTTCTGATAAGAATTGAGCCTAAGGGATTCTAGTGTCCATCTAGGTTCATTTCTTGCATAAGGTGATCTAAGCTCAACTTGATGGTTTTGTAATTCAGAGCTGAGTAGCAGAGAGAAGAGCTGAGGGGAAGAAACAGCAGGAGCAAGACCAAAAGATGCTTTCAGGGCTCCAGATACTGGGTTTTCAGTTTGCTGTCCCTTTCTAAAACCTGTTTAGACACATGCCTTTGGGTCACACAAAAATGCTGTTGCGTTTTCTTAATAGCACGGCCCCTTTCTTTTCAGCAACGTTGAGTTGGTTTCTGTTGCGTTTAACCTCAAAACAAAAAACAAATTCAACTCCTGTATGAGCCAAGGCATGTTTGCTGTTAATCCTCAACTGATAGGAGAATGTGCAGCCTTGGGAGGCAGAAGAAGAGTGAAAGAAAGTCTTTTTGCAAATCTGTAAATAGCATTTTACAGCAGGAGACCTGGCCAGGTCTCTGCCCCCACTAACATCCCTGCTCACAGACTAGAGACAGGTACAGAGAGCTCTAATTATGGTTTCCCAAATAGCTGAGAGATCCTTCACTCTTTCCCCTGTGTTGCTCTCTGCCTCAGCATCTCCGGGTGGGCAGTGCCTTGTGTGACCAAGCTGTTCTGTCTGCACAATGCTCTCTGTTGCTCCCAGGGGCTAGGGTGTGCCGCGTTTGGAGTGCACAGGGCACACTCGGAACAAGGAGGTGAGGAGCTAATTAAAGACCACTTGTGTCTCCCTGTCACCTTGACTGGTGCAGCTGGGAAGTGGATGGAAGAGGTGAGCTTTGGCTTCGTGCTGGAGATCGGTGTTGTAAACAGGTGGCAGGGTGTTCTAAATTTGGACTGAGATGAAAACATTTCAAGCAAACAAAATTAAGCTACATTCTTTTGACAGTGAAGTATTTCCTAAGAGATGCAGATGTCAGTTTTGTTAAAGTACAAATCAGCAATGGAAAAAGAAAGACAGAGACAGAGAGCTGCTTCTGACAAAATTTAAGCACCTTGGAAAACTAAGTCACCTCCGCTTAGGTCATCTTGCAGTATACATGCTGCGGGGGTCCAGTCTCCTCCCACCTGGAGAACGGAAATGGGTGTTTGTTAGGAACAATGACATTTGCATTTGTGATTGTTCCTGCCTTTCTGTTCATGCTTCTGTGAACTCACAAATGTACAAAACTTCAGAAATCATCTGGGGTAGGAGAGGGAGAAAGCGGAGGTGTTCCTTGTGTGTTCTGATGAGGTCCCGACCAGGCGCGTCACCGATCTCCATCTTGTATCAGCGGACTGGCAGGGGGCTCTGCCAGGGTCACAGTACCTGGTGACCCGGACCCTCATGAATTCTGAATATACTTAGTGTTCTAGTAAATCATGGCTCCCGATTTCAAGCAAACAAGACAAAAGACGATCTTTTCCTGAAGCTCTTAGGTGGAAGATGCTTGCCTCTCATGACCTTGAAGAAGAAAAGCCCCGGGCCCACCACCTGGCCCGCCACCCAGCCACACAATTGGAACAGCACTTCTTAAACAGAATGGAGCGTTGCTGGCCACTCCGTCCGGTGCTTCTGAATCTCGCACCAGTAATTTGGCAAGTGGGGGGGGGGGTCAGCTTTGCAAATAGAGCGCGAGGTGCGCTGCAAGGGGAATTACGAACTTACCCTTTCCACTCGGTGATCATCGCAGCTTTCCCGCTGGTGGGCATCGCTCTGAGAGCACTTTGTGGAGTTCATTCAGCAAACGCGCGCAAGACACTGTGCTCAGCTCTGGGGATGAAAGAGGCGTCCTTCAGGACCGTCAGGGCCTGAGTAACCCCGGGGGGCCTCAACCCAGACTTGGGGAGTCAGAAGCTTAGAAGAAGGAGCCTCCCCAGCCCTGTGTTTTCGCAGCACCCCAGGTCATTCTGCTGTTTGCTAGTTTGCCCTGTGACCGTGGTTCTGGAATCTGGCTAAATTGGCTGGGGAGTTTTTAAGAAAATCAAGTCTGAAATAAGACTGAGTTATCTCTTTTCGGCCTTTTGGCTAAGATCAAGTGTTGAAATAAGACTGAGTCCTGGAAGTCTTCTTTTTTAATTCCCAAATACTACTGGGAAGACTTAATGCAATAAATCATTGAAGAGTAACTACCCATCTAAGGTTAAGAGAATAGTTAGGTCAGACCTGGGGGCAGGAGGAAGGCAAAAGTTTGGAAGGATCCGGGAAGCCTTGTGCCACATCCGAGACAGCAGCAGGTTTGTAGACCTGACTGCCCCAAATGCGGCAGGGTACAAACCAGGCCCAAAAGGAAGACTGCACTGCGAAGGTCTCAGCGCCCGGAGTTCTGTTTTGAAATCTGCTGAATCACGGCAGTGGCAGGGAAAGCAGCTGTGGCAATCTGCTTCCTCTGCTCGCCCTCGGGTCCCCCACGGTTGAGTTGAGGAGTCAGATGAAAATGAAAACGAAAGATTAGAATATGTGCTGTTTATTTCCTCTAGCAAAAACGTAATTTCTAAACACAAGCCCGCATTTCATGATGAGAAGCACGCTGATGTTGGCAGGCAGTAATCACGGTGTTGTCCGCCTTGATATTTCCCCAGAGCCATGTGCAGTTTGGTTTGATCCGAGATTCCCCCACTTGCCTATTGAGTCCTTTGAGAGACGGTGTGTATATTTGAGCACCATCAATAGGGTGTTAAACGGAGCATGCAGGATTTGCTCATTTGGTGAAGGGGTTCCTTCTTGAGCATCTTTGTAAAACTGCAGGGAAAGGTGCATTTTTACCAAACTGTGCGGTCTCCGTCCACACTCAGCGCCTGTTCAGAAGGGAGAGTGCTTGGGCCACTCCGGAAACAGCAAATCTATGTACCCTAAGGCGACTGAGACAAATCTTGGAGGCTTTGGGAAAAGAGTTTTCATTTTTCCTTTTTTTCTGCTGATATCCCTTTCTTTCCAAATCAACTTGACTTTTTTTTTTTTGCTGTGCTTTCTAAAAGTTTTTTGTTTTTGTTTTTTTTTGAAAAGAGCGTATAGAAATTTAGATTTAATTTGTTACAGCTTGCATTTAAAACTCTGGAAAAAATGAGAAGTAATTTGACGATAACAGTAGCAGCTGCCTAGCCAGTTGTTTCAAAATATGGCAATAAAATATTAAACTTGAGACTTACTATTTTTGTGCACAGATGTCTGCCACTCGTTATGATGGATTTCTAACCTCCCTATCAAGCTAATATTTTCAGAGGGGGCAGGGAAGGATGCTTTGACAAATTCTGGACTTATTTCTAAAGAAAATATATAAAAGTGGGGCTCGGGCTGTAAACTTTACGTAGACAAGCGTTTATTCTCTCTTTTAAAAAGTAGGAAAACAAAAAAACCCAGCTGAATATGTGCTGCTTAATTGACCCAGATAGAAGATAACCTCAGATTTTAGGTACTATTTTTGCATAAAAGCTAGTAACTGATCTAGCACATAAATCCAAAGAATTTAGAGGCAGAATGAGCAGTTTTGATGGAAGATGCAGTTTATTTGCATCACAAATGGGAGATACAGCGAAGTTAAAATGTATGAAATAAACATCCACAGCCACACAAGGATGGAGCTTCATTATTCCTGTAAACGGAATTAGCCCGCAGCAAGAGCATGTACTATTCAGGTTATTTTAGTGAAAATGGAGTTTCATTTGGCGGTGGAGCAAGGTGCAGGGAGTCTCAAATTGAGTGTGCCCGGAGACGTGGTGGGCATTCTGGGGAGGCAGAGGAGTCTGCGGCCTGAAGTGTGACTGCAGTGCCTACAAAATGCTGCTGCTGTTTGATGGTAATGGAGGGAATAGACACCTGTGTATTCCAAGGAATACTATTTGCATAGAATATTCATAGGTGCTACTTGGTGGGGGGGCTTTTTTGGTCAAGTAAATTTTGGGGAAGGCCTGCTTAAATAGTATCAAACTTTTTTGAAATTAGCAAAGCTTTTAATACACAAAGGGAATTGTAATGTTTTAAGCAGCTATATACCAAGCAGCCGCCTTAGGCACGGAGCTAGTTAGTATTTAAGCACTTTCCCTTTTTGACTATGAGCTAAAGAGACAATTAGTCTTGCTTTCTCCTTGGCTCCCTTTCTTTAAAGTGGAGCTAATGGCATTTGCTAGATTTACATGAAATTGCCAGTATTCAATCTACCAAAAAAAAAAAAAGACAATTTCCTACGATTCAGGCCAATTCTATTATGACATTTTATATATATACAGGCAATAATGCACACCTCGTAGGACTGCCTGGAGAATTAAATAAGGCGATACGGGCAAAGCTGTTTGGATTCACCATAGCAAGAGTCTGTAAAGTGGCAGCTGACTGTAGGCTCTGTGACCCAAGCAGATTACCCACAGAACCCTTGCTTCTAGCAGTAGATCCCAGGACATACGTAGCATGCAAGGGAGAAGGAAGCTGTAGAGCAAGGCTCAGCCAGCGTTTTCTGGTAAGTGACCCGGTAGTAAATATCTAGGCTTTGTGGACCCCATGTTCTCTATAGAACTATTCACCTTCTGCTGTAGAAACGGGAAGACCACCACAGCTGTGAGTGGCTGTGTTCCAATAAAACTTTATTTACAAAATCAGAAGTTGGTCTGGATTTGGCCCCTGGGCTGTGGTTTTCTGGCCCTAACTGTAGACAAAAGGAGGCAGTGTGTTGTAAACGGAAGGTTGGGCCAGGTTTTTGGAGACCCAGGTCTTGGTTGCACGTCTTCCGCGGACTGCGTCAAGCTGACTCCTTTGAGGTTTAACTGCTCTACCTTAGTATTTTCTGGGGCTACCTTCGTACTTAGGGCTTAGTACTTTCTGCCCTAATAAAGTCTTAAACCAGAACATGGAGATACAATCAAATCAGTCTGAAATCCTGTGTCAACTTTACACAGTAAGGTAGTATCTTCCAAGGGTGATTGCTTGTTCATTTATTTGTTCAGTTCCTTCCTAGCATGAAGGGGTCTCGTGCAGACTTTCGGGTTGAGGTGGGGAATAAGACAGATTTTGTTTGTCCTCGTCTGTGTGGAGTGTACGTTCTTCTGGGGATGCTTCTTTTTGGAGAAAGCCTTTTGTCTGATTAGTGTGGAGCCCAGAAAAGGCGAGTCCTTTGCTCCCAACCTTGAGCAGAGGAGAGGCTCACTCCCAAGGTGCACAGAGAGAGGTGAGGAGCTCAGCATGCAGTCAGGCTGGGGTGTGAGCTTTTGCTGCAGTCCTGTCTCGGAACCCTTACTCTCTCCTGTTTATACAGCAGATTCCAAGCTGGCCACAGATGTTTCCGGCACCTGGTTAATTTATCCAGGAAAGTCCCATGCTCATTAAGACTCCCAAGTCCCACAGCTGAGTTTTATGGTTGGGGAAACTGAGGTACTGGAATGATTGTGGGATTGGCTGGATGCTGGACGTAGGAGTCAGGCCAGCACTACTGGGGTGCTCGGCTCGGGACCAAGGTCACCCTCTGCGGGAGAGGCTTCCCCTGGGGGCTGCTGAGACTGTGCAGACCCACGCTTCCAATTAAACTTCACAAGGGTCCGCGGGCCCAGTGGTCCTGGGGAGCGGCCCTCACTCACGAGCCAGAGGCTCCAAGCGGGAAACCAGATGCTGCTCTGGACTCAGGCATTTGACATCCCCGGAGCGAGCCGGGAGCCGGAGGAGACAGAGCTGTCAGATGGACGAGGTGCCTAGGGGAAGCGGGGTTTCTTCCCGCAGGGCTGGTGGTTTCTGTCCCTTGCAGCACCAGGGTCCTGTCTCGGCAGCAGCTGGGGTCATTTGGCACAGCCCCCCCCAGCCTGTGGTCGGGCTTGTCACCAGCGAGGGCATGTCGCAGTCTCTAAATGTGGAGGGGCGGGAGGGTCAGGAACAGTTCGAATGAGCTTATTTAATACTACGGCATCATTTTGTAGCTTGGAATCCAACAACAACAACAAAGAGCTCTCTGGTTTTGTCATCTGCCCCATCTTGACACTGGCCAAAGTGAGGCTGCATCAGACTTTCTTGACCCACTTGCGATAAGCAGTGGTTCTAAGGAAGTTATTGGGGAACTAGACAAGTTTAATATTCACCAGAAGGTGTGTGGGGTGTGCGGGCACCTACCTGTCATCCCAGCACTCAGGAGGCTGAGGCAGGAGGATTGCCATGAATTTGAGGCCAGCCTGGGCTACATAGCGAGACTCTGTCTCAAAACAAAACAAAAATACAAAGGCTCTGAAGAAAGGGCATCGGGGCTTCCCTAGGACATGCACTTGGAGGGTATCCGGAGGCCAAATCACTTGCTCTGTTGTTCTGGTTCATCACTCCTCCTGTAGTCCTCAGCACATCTGCATTTGTCCATTTTGCACACGTCCCAGAATCTTTGGGTCCTCTGGGAGACATGGAGGGTCCCAGAGTGGGTGCAGAGGCTGCAAGCCCCACGCAAGGCCAGCCACCCACGTGAAGGAGAGGGTGGGAAGGAGCCCCGGGAAGGATGTGGTCTCTGCAGCCAGTCCGGAGAGCGCCTGGGCCAGGCACAAAGCGAGCCTCGGAGCTGAGCAGCCCTTCGGAGCCCTGTGACCAGTGGCTGGGACAAGGCGGGATGGATTCGGAGCCCTGCACGCGGGGCCAGCTGGTCACCCACTCTCCCTGCAGCAGGACACCGGAGCAGTACTTCACTGTATTTCTGAGGCCAGTTCTTTCTGTGTAGCCCAGGCTGGCCTTGAACTTGTGATGATCTCCTGCCCCAGCCTCCCGAGTGCTGTGCTTACAGGCGTGCGCCATTGCGCCTGGCTGAAGGCGGCACATTTTTGAGGCTGTCACGTGTCTTCCTGGACTGCCAGTACGGAAGGGGAGCCACGTGTTAAGCAATCAGTCAGCCCCAAGTGTGCAGTGGGGGTCGGGGCCACAGGGGGAGCCCAGGAGGTCGCGTCCTGGCGGCAGGGAGAGGCCACACCGGTGCGTGGCAGGAGAACGGGAGCAGGGCAAGCAGAGCTGCCGCCCCCAGACTGCCGTGGAAATTCCAGGGCTTCACGGAGGGTCCTCTCTTCTCGCTCCTCCCTCGGGGGGGTTCACTGGTTGTGGATTTTTTTCCAGAAGACAAAAGAACCCCCACTCCTTCCCGGCAAATCCCGTAAGAGACCCTGTGACACCTGAACCATCACAGAAGTCAGATTTGATAGGCTCCCCGCAGGACGCTGGGACCTGCGGGCCCCGTGGGTGACGCTTTCTCCACCAATCCACTGACTCAAACGGCTTCTGCTCACCCCGAGAGACCAGCGGGACCAGGCGGGTCCGGGAGGCGCAGCCACCAGGGGGCGCGCGACTCGCCGCCTCGAGACTCCCTTCCCGGAGCCATGGGTCCGCGCTTCCAGTCTGCACTTGGAGAGCTCTCGTAGTCCAGGAGTCCAAGAGGGGCCCAGTTTTCCCCACTGTATCACAAAAGCAAAAAGCAAAAAAGATCAAGATGCAATGGCTACATGTACCAGTTCCCCACGGTGAATATATTTATAGTTTAAGCATGTACTAATTATAAAAAATAATAAAGTAGAAAGTAAATATCTGAACAATGAAATAAGAATTTAAGATGAAACTTCCTGAGAGTGAATCTCGAGGAATCGGTATGGCGCCATCACATTCGGAAATGGACCAGAGTCTCCGCAGCTCGAGCTGCCTCCCAGCTGCCGGCCGGCCGGGGTCTCAGTGTGGCGGCTCGGGCAGGCCACAGAGCAGGCGTCGAAGTCACTGTGCACCAGCGACACGGAGGAGCCAGGTCAGTGTTGAGTGACAGGGGCTGGGGGACGGAGTCCGCTCAGTTTCCCTCTCCTTCTCTCTCTCTGAGGCAGGGTCTTGGTTCAGGCTGGCCTCCAACTCACTATGTAGCCCAGGCTGACCTCGAACTCATGGAGATCCTCCTGCCCCAGCCTCCTGAGTGTTGGGATTACAGGCGGGGGCCACCAGGCCTGGCTTCCATGCCTTCTCTTAAACAATAAGAGACCTCAGCTACTTTGTCAAACGGGCCTGGGTCCTTCAAGCCGGCTTTGTTTCACCTGCCTGCTCCAGCCAGACCCCGTGGCCAGGGTAATGAAGGATGCCCACCGCCGGGGCTGCTGGAGGACGCCCGGGCTCCCGGGACGTCGTCTGCCTGCATTTAGTCCCAGCGCCACCGTGGGGGCTGGTCTTCTCCGACTGTGCGTGTGTCAGCGACGTGCACCACCTCAGCCGTCTCCTCGGGCAGGTCAGGCGCGTCCCTGTGGAAGGCAGAGGAGATGGGGCTGAGAGACAGGCGCTGGACTCGGCTTACCGCTGTGCACCCGAGGAAGGGCTCCGGCTGGACGAGACCTGGTCCCCCGCCCACCCCGCCCTCCTTCGGCTTCTCGAGGTCATCGGCAAGTGTGTTGTCTCGGTGTGCAGCCCTGGCGCCCGCTGACAGAGGTCGGCCGGCAGGGAAATGGTAGGAAGCATCAGCGGGGAGGGGATGAAGAAAAAGAGGAAAAAACAAGCAACGGAAAGACCAGCTCTGCGAAGAATAACCCCGCAGAAGCGGCGCCCCTCGCTGCGTGACTGCCAGCGTGAGGCCCAGCCTCGATGCAGCCCCCGGCGGCGTTGGCCTGGGCCGCGTGTCGCCTTCAAGCGCTGCCGGCGTCCCTGGTTTGTTTTCTCAGCGCCCTGTTCGGAGCTTTCAGGGGGCAGGAGTGGGGTGCGGGTGGGTGGGGCTTTCCCCTTTCCCCTTTCCCCACAGTGTGAGTCCGGCTTGGGCACAGTCAGGGCCCGAGCGGCGCTGCCGTCCGTCCTCGGCCTCCTGCCGTCTGGGTGTCCCCTCGCCCAGCAGCCGTCGCTCTGGGAAATGGTCTCGGGCTGCGTCTGCACGGCACTAGGACACCCGCGTGGAAAACAGAAGCTCGGAAAACCGTTCTGCAGCGCAGCGTGTGTGCGACGCTCTTCCGATCTGGCTCAATGGCGTCTTTCCGCTTCTCTTAAGCACACAGTCCTATCAGCTTTAGCCCCGCCCCGTGACTTGGTTTACCCTTCACCGCCCCCTCCAAAGCCTCATGTCTAATCCCCCCACCCCCGGGGTCAGGGCTCCAGCGCTGAGTTACGGGACTGGGACGCCTTCTCCTGGGGCCCTGCCATCTGCACGGAGCGGCCGGGCTCGGAAGCGGGGTTCTGCTAGAAGGGGGCGCCGGGTGCTGCGCAGGCACCGCAGTGGGCAGCACAGGCGGCCCCAGGGCCCTCGCTTTGGCCGTCCCTTGACCGGCTGCGTTCTCCCCTTCAGTGCCGTCTTGTCCATGGGTTGGAGGTTTTCCTTTATTTAAGAGGTTTATTGAGCACCTACTAAGTGCCAGGCACTGTTGTAGGCTCTGATGATGAATGACCCAGCACCCGCTGCAAGGGACTCATCCTCTAGTGGAGGACGGGAGGCTATGGAGGATAAAGGAGCAAACGCACAGCATTTTTTTCTTTTTTGTACCGGAGATCGAACTCGGGTCTTTGAGCTTGTAAGGCAGGCAGCGGAACCACTGAGCTAAATCCCCGGCCCCACACAGCATTTTTATTTGATGGAAATAAATAAAATGGAGAAAATAAGAGCGGGTAAGGAAGAGCAGACCTGCGCATCGTGTGCTAGATTGGCCTCAGGGTCAAGGGCAGCCGCCGCGAGGGTTACCACGAGGGCTGGGCGTAATGACCTCTCCAGTGTGCCCGGAATCCCAGAGCCCATCAGCACCGCAGGTGGCACTGGGGTGAGACGGAGAGGTCACGCTGGATTGCCGTGGTGCTCCGTGGCACCCCAGGAGTGGGACGTAGACGGGTGCCAGGAGGTCGGGTCAGCAGCAGGAGCTGGAGAGACAGGAGCAGCAGCGAGAGTGGGCGCCTCCAGCCGCGGGGAAAGGAGGAAAAGGACTCTCCTCTGGAGATTTCGGAAGGAACACCGCTGGGCCAGCACTTTGATCTGATTTGATTTATTGAAAACCTTTGAGAGTATATGTTTGTGATGTGCAATGAATATGCCCATCGTGGGGCTGGGTACATACATGTCCGTGCGCCTCCTGGTCCCCTTTCTTCCCTTGAGTTTGGATTTCAGACCTCTGGGACTGAAGGGAATGTGTTCGTGCTGTTCGAAGCCCCTGAGGTGGTCATTTCTTGCCAAGCAGCAAGACATTCACGCAGGGTGTCTGGGGAAGAGTGCTCCAGACAGGAAACGCAGGTACAAATGTCCTGAGGTAGGAAGGTGCTGCTGTGTTGGCTCCATGTAGCGATCATTTTTAGAATTAAGAAATGCGTTTAAATATTTGTTGAGGTCCTGTTGGAGGATAAGCATTACCTGTCGCCCCCCAATTCCAGGACCCTCAGCTTGACTCACGGGTGACGCTGCATGTTTGTGTTCTGCCCCTCTGACTATAAACTCCTGACGTGAAAGGGCCTAGAATTTTTCATCGCATTTTCCTGACTGCTGCTGTAGTATAAGCACTTCAGAACAATTCTGTGTTTTGAGCACCGAAGACTTTTCGTGGAGTTTCCCCCACGACCGGCAAGCGCCGGGCCGCAGTGACTGGCAGCCATTGGTCTGGCATGGGGGGGGGGCAGGCCGATGTCCTGGGGATTTGCAGGGGTCGGGAAAGCCTGGTGTTCGCGGGCCCCTGGCGAGGGCCGGCCGGGCTCAGAAGTGCTCACCGCGTCCTTCGTGAGCCCGGCTACCATGGGGACTGTGAAGGTGCCGCCCTTCCTGCAGGGCTCTGGGGGTCCCGGGGGGCCTCAGGCTCTGGGGACAGAGAAGGTGCACAAGGGGCTCGCTGATGTCAGGGCTTTGCCCGCCAGGGCCCGCGTACCCCACACCCAGACGCTTCGGGCTCCCTGCCCTGAGCCGCTGGCTGTGAAAATCTCAGATGCAGGGAGGGAGAGCCAAGCCGGGCGGGAGGAGGGAGGTGAGGGGTTGTCGGGTGCTGGGGTCCTGTGGCCCCCAGGAGCCGGGACGGCCATGAGAACTTGGGGGCAGAGGAGGGCTGGGGTCCTGCGGAGCCCCGGATCCAGCCCGGGCAAAGACTCCTCTCCGCCCCGTGTGTCTGCGGCTGGTCTCCACCCGCTCACCAGGAGAAAGAAGGGTGCAGGGGGCGAGGTCAGAACACAGCCTGCTTTCCTGTTCAGCCCTAAATTACAAAGACAAACGCTGCTGGGCGCGGTGGTGCACACCGGTCATCCCAGCACCAGGGGAGGCTGAGGCAGGAGGATCGCCACGAATTCAAAGCCAGCTGAACTTCGCAGTGACACTGTCACCAAACAAACTGACCAAAAACCCTTCTGCTCCGGAGACAGATGCCACATCTGGTTCCTTCCATGAACCAAAGCAAGTCAAGGGTCCAAGTCCCAAATCGAAGGGGTGAATGTTGCCTTGGGAGAGAAAATGAGCATTTGTGACCAGATGGTGCAATCTGTCACAGGGAGTGCTGGTGCCTGGAGTGGAGCCAGGGAGCCCTGGGAGCATGGGGCTGCCCAGGACAGAGCACCCAGCCCTCCACCTCCTGCGTCCCCACTCTGTCCTCCTGCGCCTGCGCCCTGGCTTCCACTTGGACCTCAAGGCCCTTTCCGTTTCCTGGACCGGCTGGAGGGCGGTCCGCAGAGGCACAGGGTGGTCACGTGCTCATCATCGGTGTCATGT
The DNA here is from genome assembly GCF_000247695.1 of Heterocephalus glaber. Next base: position 14,908,696 of record NW_004624763.1, on the reverse strand, counting down.
CAAGGATTCTCAAATTGCTGAGAATGTGCCACAGGGCATTTCTTAAAAACCAGCAACTTCTCGTTCCCAAAGGACCTAGGAAAAATTCCAGGCTAAACTTAAAATGAGGAAAAAATCAAGATGGCCATAAATCTTCCATGAGATCACACTGTAAATCTAGGGAAACCCTTTCGGGTGACATAAGGCACAACCCCTAACAGCTAATAGTCTTGAGACTGTTTGCGTCTGACCGTGCGGGTCCCTAAGTGCTTTCCATTCTGGCATCACCATTTATCTTGCGATATTTACTTTATTGTGGGAAGTTGCAATGTGTTTTTTCTCATTCCCAGGAAGTCCGTGATAAAATAAACTCACCAGAGTAAAACAAATGCCATCTTATTAACAAGCTTCGCCTTGGAAGAGGGTGGAGGGACGCCAGCCCAGCCAGAGGTGCAGAGTTCTGTATTCTCCATCAATCTGGAGTCGAGGTCCTCTCCAGCGTGGGTTCATGTGTCCTCACAGTGAAGCTGATATATGACCTGTGAGTTCTGAAAGATTCTCTTGTGGTTGTTGTTGTTTTGAGACAGGGTCTCGATATGTAGCACAACATGTGTAACCCTTGCTAGCCTCACACTTACGACCCTCCTGCCTCAGCCTCCCTAGTGGGATTACAGGCTTGCATTCTGAAGGGGAAGCAGAGGTCTGATCAATGCTCGACGTCTTTCTGGTAACCCTTTTCCCTTTACATTCTTTCCCCCATTCTTCCATGGTACCTTTGTGGTTGCCCAGAAACCTTAGACGCTAAGGCCTAAAGTTCCCCATCAGGCCTGCTTTCTGTCAGGAAGAGAATGCCCAGTATCTTCTCCCCATTCTCTCACCTCTGCCAGAGAGGGTGAAGAATTTATCTGCTGCTCCTTTGTACCATTGCTTCCCTTAAAGAATTCTACCCTGACACTGTGACGGGAGTTACTGAGACAAGAGTTGAGATTCTATGAGGCACCGAGGACAGCGGCCCCAGAGCACAGTTTGCTGCATCCACACCCTGCAGGGACCTTACACGCACATCTGCAGGGGACTTGTGGCTGTCTGGGACCTCCCCAGAGCGTGACTGGGCGCACGGGCCCTGCATAGACACTGCGTGAACACTGCATGGATTAGACCCTAAAAATAAGTAGTCTATTGGAGATTATATTGCTTATACAACAACCTAAACTCACTTCTAAAGCTCTTAAAAACCCCTAGATCAAGAGCCCTTGGGATATCCTACTCAGAACCCCACCCAGCTAGCGGGAGCTTTACTTCCTTGTCTTATATCTTTCAGATACCTTTGCTTGCACTCTGCCTCCGTGGTCTGCGTGGGACAGGACCCCAGTGTTCTGGGAGCACCACGAGCACAAGCTGAGCGCCTGGGACATCTGGGAGCCTGTCCTCATTCTCTCGTGGCCTTGGCCCACAGTGGCGAGGAGCCCTCCTGTGGGTCCCATCCCATCAGAATCCACTCAGACTGTGAGCCCAGCCGGGCCAGCCCCTCCCTTGGCTTGGCTGAGGTTGCCATCTAGGTCCTCCCACTTGCATGTGAGGAGGAGAGGCCCAGAGTCCAAGCTCTGGCCCAGATTTGCTTAGAAGCCCTGCTTCATGGGAGTCTTAGGGATTGTTGTGCTTTTAGAAGGACATTTCATTTTTGTTAGGTATTTGTTCCTTGTGGGTGTCTTCCTTAGTTAAGAATGCTAGAGGAGAGGGCAAACTTGGGAGTCATATGGGGTGCTAAGCTTCATTGTTTAGGTTTAATGTCATTCTCTAGTTCCATCCCTGCACAAATGTAATGAAAAGACTTAGTGTTGAAAGAACCGGGTTCTAGTCCTAGCCTTGCCACTCATTCAGCTCTGCAGTGAAGTGAGAGGAAATCTCAGTGTCTCTGAATATCTGTTTTCCATTATCAGATGAGATATAGTAGCAGCTAACATAAACCACTATCTCTATTTTTAGTCAGAAAGGAAACGAGACTCTCATAAAATCTGAATGGCTAGAGGAGCAGGCTGGGCCTTCCACAATGACTTCCAGCCCCACAACATGGAAGCAGCCCTCTGCCCCAGTCAGGAAGCAGGGAACAGGAAGCGGATGCAGCAACAGATGGATCCAGGAACATCCTGTCCCACCTACCACCCAGGGATGAGGGAAGCCATGGCAGTCATTATGTTTTAGATCTGAAACATCCCCCAAAGCCTTCCGTGTTCAGCGGTAGGGCTTTTAAAAGGTGATTGGATCACAAGGGTTCTATTTTTTATCTGTGGATTAATCAGTCCATTGATAGATTCATAATTTGGTGGCATTGGAAGGAGGTGATAGAAACTTGGAGGTGGGGCCAGGTTAAAGGATGTGGGTGCTGGCTGGAGGTGTAACCCTGGGGACCAAGTCTTGTCTCTGGTCCCTTCCCCTCTAGCTTTCCCCCTCCCTGCTTCTGGCTGCTCTAAAGTGAGTGGCTTCCCTCCACCATGCCCCTCCACCACGTTTCTGCCCCAACACAGGCCTCCTATGGCAATGCGCCATACACCAACACCCCTAAACCGTGAGCCCCAATAGCTATTTCCTCCTTAGGTTGTTCACAGCTATTTGGTCACAATGATGAAAAACTGAGTGATACAGCAATATTGCCTCCAGAACTGAGCCTCTGTTTCCAGATCCACAGCTGCGATTATGGGCCCTCCACTCTGTCTCTTGCTCCTCATGTTGGCAATTAGATTCAAGGACCTCAGTCTCTGTTCCTACAGGGAAACCATCAGAAGGACAAGAGTGAGACCTTTATCTTCACTGTGCGTTCTACACCTCCTACCGTTGTCCGTGTCCTAGCAAGGGATGAAGTGCCTTTGGCACAACTGACCTGGCTCTTAACTACTGCACAGAGAGAGGAACAGTTCCCATTTCATACTGCTCTACACAGAGTACATTTATTTTTCTTTATCTGCTTTCCCATTGCTGAGCCACAATACCTGACCCCCACCCACAGCTTGAGGAGAGGTTTAATTTGCCTCCCGGTTTCAGAGGCTTCAGCCCGAGGTCGACTGACGCTGAGGTAGAGATGGAGGCAGAGCAAAGCTGCTCAGTCCACGGCACAGTGAAGTTTAACCCCATATCACACCAACCAAACTTCCCTGCTGGTCAGCCGTGCTTTCTAGATTGAATACTCGAGGTTAGTATCTCTAATCCCTCCTCTTCCCTCTGGTAAACTCATACATCCCTCAAAACAGCAGTACAGTTTTCGCCTTTTTTATGAAGCTCTGAATCTCCTGGTCAGTTGGCCCTGTTTGCCCCTGGGGCACCGTGTGCTGTCTGATGGTGGACCTTACTGCACCTGGCGACGTACTCTGTCTGTGCCTCCTCTTAGAATGACTATTTTGAAGACAGACCCATATCATGAATACGTGAATACTTGAGGACTTATCCTAACAGTCTTCAGACTCCTAGAGAGAACATTTAAAAAGCATGCTGGAATCAAAATGTAGCGCCATACGAGACTTGAATTAGCTCCATATATTATACAGTATAAGCCATGTTTGTGCTTGTCCCTAGGGTAACTAGTACCAATTTTTTTTTATTATGATGAAAACCATGACCCTACTGCTGCTGGTCAGTTATCCATCCTCCTCCTGTCTGATTCACTCCCTTTCTTTGGGAATCCATTCTTTCCACTCCCACAGGTGTGTTTTTCCCACTGGCGTCGGGGCTGGAAACGGTGGTTACTTCCTAGTAACCAGCTCCCTTCTCCGTGGTGATCAGAACCCTGGTTTGCAGCCAGCCGTTGTCATCAGCCTTCACCCTACAGCGGTCTAGCAGAGAGGCAAAGCTATGCTACTATGCCAGCGAGACAGAGGAAAGTGGAGTGTGGGTGAGCAGTCTAGGAAATTTGCTTACAGGGAGAACTGAACCCCTCTGTTCTTCATTTTATAACTGGAAACACAGGTGTGGCTGTAGCTCTAGCAGTTGTCTTGGATCATAATATAGTTAGTGAAAAGGTGAGTGGAATTCGCATCCTTAATCTGGTAGGGTGGTGTCACCCTACCAGCCCTAGACTGTCTGCTTGCAGAGTTTCCTCTTGTTTTATAGCCGAGACTAAGATTGAAACCACAGTTTGCTGAGTTTTCTCTCAGGTGGCCACACCTAAGCCCAGCTGCTCGAGCTCTTCACTGGTTCAGCAGTGATTTGACTCAGCATGTGTCAGACTTCATGTTTTTGAGGAGTACACATACTAAGTTTCTGGAGGGAGGCCTGGCCCGAGCTGTGGGGACAGAAGAGGGCACCTGGTCTCTTCCTGGGGTCAGTAGAATCTCTTCAGGCTGGGCAGATACCATGGCCCTCAAGTGAGCACCTAGCCTTGAGGCTGGAAGGTAGTGACTGGGACTGGGGGCACACCCTCCACTCACGGGTTTCTCCTGGGGCCCAGGGCAAGGACACTCCAACCCTATTTGCTGAGACCTTGGCTGCCTCTAAGGTTCCTCTCAGCCAAGAGGAGTACATGGAAATGTGACTCCTCACCTAGACATGCTGGGCCAGAAGATGCCATCTTCTGGAATACGGTGACCCTGGAGTCATGCACAGTAGGGTGGGAGCTAGAGAATCTAAGATGTTGATGTAGAAGAGAACTTGGAGACGCTTTTTCCAGCATTTGGAACATGAGGAAGAGTGGGTTTCAGAAGTAGGCTGACAAAACTGGAAGGGAACAGGGTCGGACAATGGTCTGGGAATTGCATTTTCCAGTTTGATGCTCCTTCTTCAGCATGGCATCTGATACTGTCTGTTGTAGTGGTCCTGATTCCTAAAGGAGCAGAAGGCAAGATAGGATTGAACTCACAAGGATTTTCTTAGGGGAAATACTTATATTAGAGAAAATAGGACAGGAACCAGATTGGCTGGAGGCAGTCACCCATTGGCAGGCCATGACTGGAGTCTGGCCCTGAGTGCATCTGAAGAAAGACCTGGTTGGTCTGTTATCCAGTCTGTGAACCTCCGTTGTCCATAAGAAGAACCCTATGTCTTGTAGAAAGAAGTTGGCTTTTGTGTATCTGCTGCTGGAGCAGCCAATGGGAAGAGCGGTCTCATCACAGGTTCGGCACCAGATTTCAGAGCAGATTTGTCAGTTAGCTAGACGTTTGCAAAGTGTGTTCTCAGGCCACCACACCTGGCATTGTTCCACTGTCAAGCCTTTCATTCCCTGTGATGTAATTCATACTGCGTGCATCCGGTTCAGCGTTTGCATAGACAAGTAGGCAGATAGGATGGTATGAAGTTTCTAGTATGTGTTGGGACTGATGTGGCAAAGTCTTCCATTTCTTACAGCTTAACTGTAGCTTTTGAAGCATGTGGTTGAGGAGCTGAGGTGTCATTTGATGAAGAGTGGCCAGGCCATTGAACCCAATAGACATGGCCCTAAATGTGAGCCACAGAATCAAAGCAACGGCACCACCTGTCTTTTCTGCATTTGTATGAGGACAGATGAAGAAGGCTGCTGGTTAAGTTCATTAACATTGTCTAGAAAATTGTATTGAGATCTTAAGCAAATTGCAACTATAAACATGTGACTCTTTGTTTGTTTGCTTGTGTTTTGGGGATTGAACTTGAGTCCTTGTGCTTTTGAGGCAGGCTGTGGAACCACTGAGCTAAATTCCCGGCCCAGTAACTCTTGACAAAGCTTCCTTCCTTGGTCAAACTGCAATCAGGCTCTGGAACCTTTTCCTAAGCCCGTCCGTGCACTTTCCTATGAAATCCAGTTTCAGCAAGAAGCCTGCCGAGTCAGTTTAGCAGGAACCGCTGTCTGTAATAGCCGGTCAATATTCCATCAGGATCCTCACCTGCTACCATATCCAGGTGACACTGACTGCACTACTCTGCCTTCAGCAAGAATCCTGGTCAGATGGTTCAGCCCGACTCCCCCTTAACTGGGCGTCTCCTCTTAGTGATTTTCCATGCATGGACCCTGCCCTGCGCCTTGGCTAAAAATCCCCACTTGCCTATGCTGTTTTTGGAGTTGAGCCCAGTCTTGCTCAGTTCAGAATCTCACCGCTGTGGTCCTTATGTTTATCCCAGTGGTCCGGAATAGTCTGCTTTACCGGGTGTACTCAGTGTCATCGGACAACTGCTTCTCAAATGCTCTTTGTCACTGGATTTTCAGGTATTTTGGTGCTCATTCCTGTCAGCCAGGTGGGGACGTAACCCTGAGCCTCACATGTGACGAGCAGAGGCACCAGAGCGCCCAGCGTGACTGGAGGCACCCAGCTTCCTAGGGCTCCGTGGGCCCCTCCTCTGCCCAGAGAACCCCCACATTCACCACATTCTCCAGGACCGTCGAAGGTGGGCATGTACGCCCCACGAAAGCGGCAAAGGCCTTTGCTTGGGCCTGGGCCCTGGGGGAAGAGGCAGGGTCCGCAGCAGCAGGTGCCACCCACCTCATCCAGGGTTCCTGAGCCCTCCCTCCCGAAATGCTGTTGTTGCCACAAGAGGGGATTCATAGCTTTGTGTTCAATAAACACTGCGCCACCCATGTGGGCTGTAACAGGGCCATGGGAGTGGAGAGAGAGAGAGAGAGAGAGAGAGAGAGAGAGAGAGAGAGCCGGTGAGAAGAGAATGAATTCCCAGCGACCAGCGGAGAAGTATCTCACCCACCTGCAGGGCTCAGGAAAGACTTTCTGGAAGAAATGCTATTGGAGTCTTAAAGGGAAAGCACAAGTTTAGCAGTTAAGGGTGAGAAAGCTCCAAGGGAGACAGCACTGTGCATACAGCAAGTTACAGGTATTTTAGGAGCCAAGACAGTGGTTCTACAGTGGGGGCCCTGAGGCCATTTCTGGGGTGTGCCAGGTCTCCTCATTCTCTGATAGGTTTACAGGGAGTTTGCAGGGCGTATGAAGTGTCATATCACAACAGATTAACTGCAGAGGCAGATGAGAATCTAGCTGTTACTTAGCCAGACACTTAAGAGATCTGCAAAAATGTAAAATAATGCCAATCATTTATTCTTGGTTTAGAAAATAGAACTTTTTTTTCATAAACTATATCTTATTTATCTAACGTGATAGGTTGTATTACTGTTAGTTTAAAATTTTAAAAACTGTTAAAAAGTTTCCCAGGTTAAATTTCTGATATGGTAATAAACTGGCAGATAGAATTCAAGTCAACAACAGCTCTTCGAAGTTCTCGGGGCTGTTTTTGAGAGTGTTGAGAGACTTTTCATAGGTTCTTGGGGATCCTGAGATGGGGCATAGCCTTGGGTTGCATGGGCCCCAGGTGGCTCTGAGAGGGAGGAAGAGGGTCAACGTCAGAGAAGCTTAAAAAGACAGGAAACAGATTCTCCCCGGCCACCTCCCCAAAGAAGGCAGCCTGATGACACCTTGGGTGCAGACCCATTTTCCAAGTCCTGGCTTCCAGAACTTTGAGCTTGTTCATTTATGTTGCTTTAAGCTGCAGGTTGTGACAATTTGTTACAGCAGCCATGGGAAAGGAATACACTTCTCTCCTAACTTGACCAACACTGAATTCCTCAAATAGTCCACTGGTATCCAGCTCAGAATTGAGCTGTGTTCATCTCAGAGATGGCAACTATGTAACCACAGTTTATATCTTGTTTCCTTTTCATGGAATCTGGTGGATGAGAATTGTTTATGTTGCATGTGGTAACCCAAGATAGGAAGTTTGGTGCCCCTCCTGCCTTCAAAAGTTAAGTTTACTGTTTCCAGAGTGACACGCATTTCTCTTTTGTACTTAATTTCATTTTAATAGTAAAAAGATACTTATTGAGAATATTTATAGATTAACTTATGTATTTATTGAACAGTTACTTTTTGAGTATCTATGCCAGGCACTGTTCTCGGCACTAAGGTCAGAGCTGTGAAGACAGGTGCAGCCCCTGCCCTCGTGGGGTGAGATTATCCCGGTGAAGAGAGATAATGAGCCAAGGAATCACCATACAAACTATCAGACTGATAAAGTTCGGGGAAGGAACCGAGTGGAATGCCGTGATGATAGCAGTGAATTGGAATGCCACTGTGATCAGGGTGAGCAAGGAAAGACTCTTTGAGAGGAAATATTCATGTGAAGACCTGAAGGCTGCAAAAGAGCCCGTTACTTCAGGAGCTGGAGAGAGACGGTGTCAGTATTCCAGGCAGGAGTGACACCACCTACAAAACTGTGCCAGCTGGAAAGAGCTCGAGGAGTTGAGATTTGAAAAGGAGACTAGGGTGGCCAAAGCTGATGAGGAAGGGAGAATGTGATTGGGAGAAGCTGGTGGCTTTTCAGTGCGGGGCCCTACGTGAGGGAGACAGAGGGAGAAGCTTGGATATTCTGAGGGCAGTGGGAAGCCACCGGGATTTTTCACACAGAAGAGAGAAGATCTGGGTTTCACTTTAAAATATGACTGTGGCTGCTCAGAGGGGCATGGATCACAGGAAGGCAAGGATGGGAGTGGGGAGGCCCATTCAGCTCGTTTGTACCAGTCCTGGGAAGGGGACCGGCAGTCAGGATTAGGAGAGGAACCGGAGAGAAGGATGCAGATCGGCCAGCTCGTGACACATGGAGAAGGCGCCGTGTGTATGGGAAGGCTGGGGAGCTCTGAGGGGAGGAGGGGATCCGGGATGACACCCAGGGTTTTGGGTGCATGAGGGTTTCTTCTGTTGAGATGGAGGAGGGACAGAGTTTGGGAAGCAAACTGGGAGTCGCAGTCTTCCATTTGGAAGTCTGAACTTAGAGCTGTCTGCAAGACACGCAAGTGGAGATGTCAGGGAGCAGTTGGATCAAGCGCTCTAACTCGGGGAGAGGTCAGAGCTGAGGAGTCAACTCAGGAATCATGACTACACCAAGGCCCTTCAGAGCCCTTGCCTGGATGAGATGGCCAGCGAGGCGAAGTGCAGGCAGAGGTGAGGCTGTAACAGAGCCGGGAGAGGGGACATTCAGCCCTCCAGTGGGCAGGTAGAAAACGAGCCAGGCCATGTGCTCCCGCTGAGCAGCATCCTTTTATTCAGCCACTTGTTCTCATTGTGTTCCTCGCTGCTTATCTCTATTCCTTGCTTCTCAAATGTGACTTTGGAATCACTTCTGTTGGCTGAATTGTGCAAAGGATGAATCTCTTATGGCTGAGTTTTCACACTTGACAGCTACTGCCTGGGACTTACTGTGAGAAGGCAAACTAGTGGGCAGCTGTGGGAGGGAGTGCGGCTCTGGACTAACAGGAAGCCTCCCCACCTCTCCTGACAGGAGTGCTTGGCAATGAACACTACCAGGAGAAGTGAAAGGGAATTTTGCAAGGAAATTTTGCTTCCATAGTTCAAGCTGGCCTTATTATATGAAATGCCCTACTTGAAATTTTTCTTCGTTCAACATGTCTGGGCCTGTTCCGCCTCACATGCCTGGACATCCCTGAGCCAACTTCCGCATCTCAGGAATGTCTTTGTCTCTAGAAGAGTTTTTGTCATTTCTCCGGAATGCAAATGAGATATAAACCCCATATTTTAACTGACCCAATAAGCATGTTGCCAGTATTATGTGTGAGTCAATACCATGATTGAGCCCGCTTGCTAATGCCCATTCAATTTCTGTAACCAATGAATGTATACCAAAAATGCCTCACTTGTAACCCCCCTCCTAGAATGTATATCTTCTTTGTTCAAGCGTTGGACGGGGTCAGTCTCCTGCATGTGAACGCAGAATGGTCCATTGGCATTAAATAAAGCTTTCCATCTTCCCCGACTAATGGCAATGAGCTTTATCAATTGAATGGAAATTTTGCCGTTTCGGAAGGAAGCCGGGAGCCTGTCTGCTGCTGGAGATGCTTAGGCCATGCTGCCTCCTTCTGGCCTTGGGGGGTCCATCACTGACCTTCCATCAACGCAGAGAGAAAGGATCACTACAGCACTGTACAACAGATCCCAAAGGAGCGATTCTTGTCTTTCCTATCTCAGCTTGACTTTCTTCCTGCCAATCAAGATGGCGGCTATGGAAATAAACCAGCAAGTTTGTCCTCAAACTCCTTCCATAGATTAGATAGTGTAGAGTGAGTCACCTGGGAATCCCATAGGGTGGACATCGTAGGTGAGGTTGACAATTTATCCTTCAAGGAGACATACATAATGATTACCCCAACACACGAAGTGGTGACAGGAAGCAGTGACGTGCTGGTGTGAGCAAGAGTTTAGAGGAGGGATGATGGCACCCAGTGTCTGTCTCCTAAGAATATACTTAAATGTAGTAGAGAGGTTTTGAAAATAAATCCTGGCTTTCCCCACCCTCTCCTCTTTTCTTACATGGAACTTTAAAAATGTTCCTACTTGTGTGCATTTAGCCATTTTAACAGGAAGATAGATGAGTTCCATAATTTAGGTCAGGGACTTTCTGAATTCTGTATATTTTACATTATTTTCCTTTCAACAAGTTCCGGACTCATAAATGCAATGTGTTCTAGCCTTTTATCCTTTGCTGGTGGAAGCCTGGAGACAGACGTCCAAAGGCGATGGCAAAGACTGGAGCTCCTTCAAAGTAGCAAAAGCCAGGCTTCCTTCTTCTTTCCCTTTTTATTCCATCCAGGCCACAAGCCTATTGGTCGGTGCCACCCACATCCAGGGTGGGCCTTCCCTGTTCAGTAAGTCAGTCATTCAGACACACCCAGAGCTGTTCTAGACCAGTCTTCTAAGTGTTTCTTTTCTGCTAAGTGTTTCTTATTCAAGTTGACGCCACCATTATCTATCACAGCCTGACTCACACTATTGACTGGAGCCATTTGTAAACAGGGACACCTTTTCCCTAGTGTGGTCTCTCATGATGTGACTTCTGATTACCTTTAAATAATTCACCTTTGAGCCTTGGGGCACAGCCATCTTTACTTGTCCATTTCCCTTCAGATGGTTCTTCCTTCTCTTCTCAATTGTACCCCAGCTCTGTACCCCAAGGGCCCATGACACACAGCCTACCCTAAAGGGCTGGCCGTGAGTAAACTCCTGTAAGAGTGACTTTTGCTGGCTGTCCAGTGGGGTCTCTCCTGCCTTGCTGCAGCCTTCAGGGACCCATCCTGCCACCCTGAGAGGCTACCTTCTCATTCCACACCATCTCTTGTTCCACAGATAGCACTCAGCACTTACACGAGGCAGTTCCTCATTTCCCCTCACAGCCCACCTCAGATGCAAAGCGGAGACAAATGTGCGTGATGGAACACAGCGCTGTACTCAGAGCCACATCTGCTCCCTGGGCCGAGCTTGTCTGCTGACCTCTTTTCCCTTAGGGTGAGAGCTTTCCCAGGAGATTGCTCACCCCTTATGCAAATATCCTGCTGGAAGCCCAGCCTCACCAGCTCATTAAATCTGTTTAGACGGATATGAGTCCCAGAGATGGACATAGCTCGGCTCATTCTGGATGTTCCGTAGGTCTGAGTCTGCTTTCTGTTTCTCCTCTGAAAGCTTTGGTTTTCTCCTCTTCTCTGTAGAAAAGCCTGGTAAGAGCACTTGTGCTGTGGATTATTTATTGGTGCAGTGGAGAATTTTGCTTCTGCAAGACACAAAGCTGCCCATCAAAGGAGTGATTCCCCATAGCACAGAAAGGACCTGTTTTCGAGTGCTCTTGGAGTCACAGAGTGTAGGCAGCTCCCATCTCCCCTTAGACCGCTCTTTCTCCATCCGTCCGCAACACAAAGCTCGGGCTCTGGAGCCAGCACATCTGGTGTCCAATCTCATCTGATCTCTCACGAGGTTAAAGAGCGAGGCCACATGACTTCCCTCCATTCCTTGGTTTCCTCGTCTGTGAAGTGGGTAGCATGAGAGCTGAGTGCTTGCTTCAGAGTCTGACCGCATCAGTTACTATCCGGGAGGGAGGGCAGGTCGCATCATCTCTGTGCCTCAGTTCCCTTGTCAAATGGTGACGGAAATGGTGCTCCCCTCGTGGCTCCTCGGAGGATTGTATGGGTGATAGGCAGTGGCACTACCCAGTGAGCAGTGAATGAATACTTCCTACTGTCACTGATACCAGGATTCGGTGCCCACCTGGCAGTGGCTGCTGTGAGAAAGGATGAGATATGAAGCCGGGAAAGAGCTCAGCCTGTAGTGAATTGCAGCTGTGCCCTGTGCAGTATGATCGACAAGTATGGTGAATGCTCAAACTTTTAAAAAAATTATCATGATAAAGGACCCTTTGCCATGAATTCCCCTCCTTGCTTCAGATACACTGATCGCATCATTCTTGCCACTTTCTGAAGCAGTTCTGGAGTCCTCTTTTGTGAGTATTTTTAGTTGCTCTGTTGTGGCTGCCTCGATGTCCTGAATTGATTGAAAATGTCTCCCTTTCGTGGTCATTTTGACTTTGAGAAAGAGCCAGAAGTCACATGGTGCAAAGCCGGTGAATAAGGTGGATGAGGATGCAGCGTCATGTTTTAAGGAGCTGCCTTTGTGCTGCATGGCAGACAGCGGCTGCATTCTCTGTATTTTTGATCACACCTCATACAGACAGCTTCAGAAAGGGGCACGGATGATGGGATGAGGGTCTTGAAAGTGAAGGGGTCTTTTGAGGGGAATTGATGGTAATGTGTCTTTCACTATAATACTTTTAAAATTCACTCACATACCATAAGTTCCGATCATGCTTTGTATCAGTTAAACTGTGCTTTTTAGGTATGGGGCTCCTGCCCCAAATTCTGTGCACATTTCTGAAGCTGATGTTCATATAGTTAGGAGGTGGAGAGCTCTCAAGCCTACTTTGCAGTTCCACAAACCCACCCTCAGGCCCGCTTCTCTCCAGGGTCTTGTGTGAGGGACGTCCAAAGCTCTCCTGGATGCTGGAGCTTCCCTTTGTCCCTTGTCTGGGACGACATTAGAGCGGGGGGCATTACAGTGGCGTAGAAAGAGTGTGCTGATTTCTTTGCTCTATAAAATACTCCTTATAAACCGTAAAGTGAAATATTTACATTTTACATCCCCAGATGTGCTGGTGGGTAGAGTGAAGTGAGCTGGTAGATTTCCAAATCCACAAAGCTTGGGGGAATCTGGTTTTGTTCCACCAGGTGCAAACTGCTCCTCAGGGTTCGGGGAGCAGCATTTCATGTCTGACTTCTTGGTGGGGGTGGCAGAGCCTCCCAGCGGGGGACAACTTGGACCCAGGCTCTGGGTGACAGTCACTCAGGGTCTTAGTACCTCGGACGGAGAAAAAGTTTATATGTATAAAATTAATTTTTCTGTTTATTTGGAAAGGAATTTGGAAGGCACGTAACTTCTAAAAATTTCCATTTACAACTGGTTCATTTTCTGAGCTGCTACGAAGACCGAGCAAACACCTTGTCAGTGTTTAATCCCAAACTGATAGCTATAGCTTGGAAAGGGGAAAACAGGTCTGATTTAATAAGCCAAGAGATAAGCCAAACACCCACAAATGCTAATTTACAGCTGCAAAGGCCCCTGCTTTAAAATCATCCTCATGAATCACATGTTTCTGAAGAAGTAACTGTGCATCTGAAAAATTATGTTCTTTGGTAATGCCCCAGGCAGCATGTTTTGGCCACCTCACCCCAGTAAGTTGTAAGTAACCCGCTCCTTTCTACTTTTAATTTTTGAGATTAGCTGCTTGCCACCAGCCCTGCTTTCCTGGCCACTGTCACCTGGCAGGGGTGTGTTGGGGCGGGGACTCCAGCTGCCTGTGTGGGCCTCCCTTCCGGTCCAGTGGTGCTGCTGCTCTGTCCCAGAGGCTCAGCGGGTCACCGTGTGGACAGGGACAGGGAGCTGCCCCTGCTCCACCCACGCAGTCTCTCCCTGTGGGGTTAGGCTAGGGGCAGGTGGCCGGAGGCCCCTCGTGCAGCCTCTTCCCTGCATCTGTCTGGAGGAAGGGCACTGCATAACTTGGGTCTGAATCTTGTCCCCAGGACCACGGGGTTAAAGACTTGGTTGGTGCCTGGGGTGCCACCAGGAGGCAGAGCCTCATGGAAGGAGGTTAGGTCATCAGGGCCATGTCCTTGAGGGGATACGGGGCCCTAACCCTTCTCTCCTCTCTCCGTATTCCGGCTGCCGGGAGGCGAGCAGCTCCCTGTACCACAGGCTCCAGCCGTGATGTACTGCGCTGCCGCAGGACCAGAGCGCAGCGCCAGAGACCAGGACTGGAGCTCTGAAACCGAGAGCCAAAATAAACCCTTCCTCCTCATCTTGTGCTTGTCTCAGGTATTTTGTCACAGTAACAAGAAGCTGACCAAGAGGCAGTTTTGTGGAGTTTACATGGAGCAGCTTCACCAGCTAGAGAAGGGCTGTGGCCAGGAGGGCTGAGGCTCACAGGAGGATCCCTATCGAGGCACGTTTCATCTCTCTGCCATCCAGCCACCTACCCATGGCAGGGGGAGTGTGGTTTGAGGGGTTTTGTGCATTACCCTGGCTAAGCAAAGCCTCTCAAGGGCAGTGACACCATCAACAATGAGAACACCAGACTGTGGCAGGTTGTGCTTTGTAGCGCTGGCTGTAGTGCCGTGCTCAGCTGTATGCTCCTTTAGAACAGTCTCTCACTAGAGGATGAGGTCTGCTTACTCCTGCGTTGTGTTAGTTTTTTGACCAATACAATATGGCAGAAGTGACATGGACACCTTCAGCCTCTCGAAGGGGTCTGTTGCCACAGAGGAAGCGAGACTCCGAGGGGACCACCATGTGAGAAGCCCAAGCCATGTGGGGTGGCTAAGGACGAGAGTGGGGTGGACACCAAGCAATCCATGTAATCATGGGCAGAGCTCATAGTATGGGTTGGCATGAGCTGAGCATTTTCTAGACCTTAGCTTACATAATTCTCACACTCAGTAAGGTAGGTAGCAGTGTTCTTACTCTGTACCTGGAAAAATGGGGCCTAGTGGGTAAATTACTTTGGCAAAGGTCACATAGCTAATTAAGCTGTAGGCCTGGGTTTTGAACCAGTTATGATACCGTGATTCTTAGGGTCACGCTTTACCGTCACACTCTGTTGCTTTGTGTTTGGACCAGTGCACCAATCGAATGGGGTCATCTACCAAATAGGGTGCACTTCTCGTGGGTCTGGCTTCTCAATTTTTCCATAGATTCAAGTTCTAAAGCTTATAGGCATGGATTTTAAATTAGCAATCTCTCATTTCTTAGCCCCTAACTTTATTTGGATATCGTCTTCAAAAATTTGGAACCAGTGTGTGCATATATTTCTGGTGGAAGCAAAAAGTGCAAACCTGTCAGCATCTGTTACTTATAATTGCTCTGCATTAAATTACAATTTTTGGATTTAAAATTTGAAAAAGCATGTTTCAGTACCAAGGGCTTGACGTGAGAATGAACAAAAGTAGCAAGTTACTGATACCCTCTGAGTTTTTCCTTAACAGAGAGAGATGTGTAAAAACAGTCCCAAGTCAAGGAGAGGTGCCCCGTGCTTGTGTTGAGTCTTTGGAGGAGAATGTGGAATTCTGTAACTGTGCTGCTGTCGAGGACTAGAATTACACATACTTTCTTAAATCTAGACTATTTAAGGCTCAACCTGTGACCCCGCGTGCTGCTCGATTCACGTTTCTGTCTCCAGTGGCTGCACCTGACATCCTTGTGGCCAGGCCCTTGCAGAGGGAGAGCGGGGTAGAAGCCAGTGGCCCATGCCCCGGCTTCCCTACTGGGGCCCTTCGAGGAGCCCAGCCATCCTCACAGTGTATCATCAGATGCGGGAACTCACACAGTGAGACCTGGACTAACTGCACAGAAGTCTGAGTAAAAGATGTAAACAGGATGCATAGGATGGTAAGGCTACTGTAGCAAAACAGCACAGATGAAGCAGCTCAAACTGAACTTCATTTCCCACAGCCTGGAGGCTGGAAGGCCAGGGTCGAGGTGCTGGTGGGACAGGTTCCACTGGGAGCCTGCTTGTCTTGCTTTGCAGGCAGTCACCATCTGATTGTATGCTCACAGACTTTACGTGAACAGAGAGAGAGACAGAGACAGAGACAGAGACAGAAATAGACAGAGAGACAGAGAGAGGGGGGAGAGGGCTATGTCTCTCTGATGAGAGTGATGTCTCTACTTTGTTATTTTTATTTTTATTTTTTAAAATCGGTCTCACTATGTAGCTCAGGCTGATCTTGAACTCACTATGGAGCCCAAGTTGACTCTGAACTTACTCTGTAGCCCAGGCTGGCCTCAAACCCACGGTGATCCTCCCACCTCAGCCTCCAGAATGCTGGTTATGGGTGTGTGCCACTACACCCAGTGAGATTTCTTCATAGAAGAACACTGTAAGTGATGTCTCTTCTTATTGGACAGGGCCAGATGTTCTGACCTCAGTTGATAGTAATTACTTGCCATCTGCAAATACAGCCACATTGCAGCTTAGGGCTTCAATAGTGTAAATTTCAGTCAGGGACATAAGTATCCATAACCCAGAACTTCTACAAAGACAGAAATACAAATGGTATACAGTCCTTGTATTTTTATTAACACAGTAATAACAACTGGCATAAATTTGGGGATTACTATATTCCAAGCATTGTTCTAAGCCTTGACACCTACTCATTCATGGACTTTATCTAAGAACTTTGCATGGAGGTAGTTTCCAAGGCTACTCTATTTGATAGAAAAGGAGCCTACTGCACAGAGAAATGAGGCAACTTGCCTGTGATAACACCACTGACACATGGTGAGGCCCCTGACCTAATGCCCTGAAAATTCTCTGACATGCTAAGACTTATTCATAGGTACAAACTAGAACAATACACTGGTAACATTGGACCAATAAAATTAAAAGGTTCCATATATATAGTACTGGCAAGCATGTGAGGAAAATGTCACTTTTAAGTGCCTTTGGTGAAAATAGACACCTTTTTTTGGTGTGTTTTTTTGAAAATGTTCTTGTATGTATTCCAGGCTGGCCTTGAACTCATTATGTAGCCCACATGGCCTCAAACTCATGGAAATCCTGCTGCCTCAGCCTTCCGAGTGCTGATAGTACAGGTATGTGTCACCATGTCCAGAAAAAGTAGAAACTTCAAGGGCAATTCAACACTATCAAAATTCAGTATGGATGCATTTGTACTTTGGGTCAGCAATGTTATTTCTGGGAATTCACTCTATAGACATGCTTAAATAATTATGCAAGATATCAATATATAGAGATTTACCACAATATTGTTTGAATTCATTGAAAACTTGGAGTCAGTGTAAATGTCAGTTGATAAGGCAGAGATAAAAATCATGTGACAACTTGCAATACAATATGAGGCGGGTTCCCGAACACTGATAGGATATGCCACAAATGTATACTCATAGGTTGTATCAGTTAGCTAGGGCTGTGTAACAAAACACCATGGATAGAGGATCTTAACAGAAATTTGTTATGTCACAGTGCTGGAGGCTGGAAGTTCAAGATCAAGGTGCAAGTAGGACCAGGTTCCTCTGAGTCCTGGCTTCTTGGGTTGCAGGTGGTCACCTTCCTGCTGCCTGTATTGTAAGTGTGTGTGTGTGTTTGTGTGTGCTACCAGAGGTTAAATCCAGGACCTTTGCACAGAGCTATATCCTCAACCCTTTCTTTACATTAAAACATTTTTTAAAAATTTTGAGGCAGGGTCTCTTTAAATTGCTAAACTGCTCAGGCTGGGCTCAAACTTTTGGTCCTTCTGCTGCAGGCTTCCAGGGTGCTGGAATTACAGGCCAGGCGTGTGCTGTGCTGGCTGCCTCTTTGCATCATCCCTCCCACCATGTACACTGCAGAGGTCTCTGTTACCCGATCTCCTCTGCTAGTAAACACACCAGTCAGACTGGATCACACACTGCTTCAGAGCTTCCGCTCTCATGAAGAGTACAGAGAAATGACATTTCCCCACATGCTTACTGGAACTAGCTATAGCAAGCTTGTAGATTTTCATCAACTTTGGCAGGCCATAACTGTCAGTTTAGAGGTCTTATTGCCAAGTACAGGCACCTTTGGAGGCCCTGGGCATTAGGGGTATGAGATAAGAATTTTAGGAGGGACTCAATCAGTCCACAACACAGATGAAAAAGGAAGATTGGCTCACTCTGCCATCAGTGTTGTCGTTTTCGTGTAATTTAAGAAGACACATAAAGGCTAGTATTGACACTGAAATGTTGTCTGCAAGGCTCTCCAAAGAACTTTTAAAGACTGACTTTTGAGGTTTAGAAAGGAGGGACAATGAGCTTGGAGTGTGGTGAAGGGTAAACACCTCATTGACTTTTACACCTTTCTGTGTTCAGTATCCTAGTCATGTGGAAGCATTACTTTGCATTTATTTTTCAAGTGTCAGCAGAGGCTACCTAGATAGCAGGGATTATTGATCATTTTAATTTTTGCCTCTAAGTTTTTGATGGAAATCTTTCTAACTATAATTAAAATTTTTTTAAAAATCCTAAAAAAGGAGTAAGAAGAAAATTGAAGAGAAATGAGGAGCATGTATATGGGGAGAGTTACTGGTTTAGGGTTGGACTCTGTTTTTGGTGTGTTGCAGTATATTGATGGTCTTTGGAGGCGGGGGACTACCATAAAGTTTCTTTCTTTTTTTTTTTGGTACCAGGGATCAGACCAGGACCTTGTGCGCTTGTGAGGCAGGAGATGGAACCACTGAGCCAAATCCCCAGCCCTACCATGAAGTTTCATGATCCTTGGTCCTAGCTCCATTTTTACTGGTGTTATTTTGATCTATGAAGTTTTCTTGAAGGTTAATCTGTGTTAGGAAGATGTTGTGCCTTCTCTTTATTTGAAATAGTCCAAAAGGGAAAAAAAGTTACTGTCAATTATATCTATATTCTATCGATCTACCATAGGGATTAAACCCAGCAAATTATTAACCATAGCCCACTTTCTATTACCAGTGGGCTCCTGGGTCACCTTTGTGGGTCAACAGCTGTGTTTATCAAATGCCAAAGAATTTTAACATTTATTCCAAGGAATGTCACTAGGAGGGGAAATCTGCTGCTCATAGGAAGCCATATACTTCCTCCAAAGTGAGATTACAATAGTTTTTTTTAATCACTCGCCTTGCAGTACTGGTATGTGACTGCTTCTCTGGCTCTTTGACTGGAAATGGTTGAAGGCTTTGACCTATGAAGAGTGGAAGGAAACTGGGATTCTTACAGGCCCACTGCTGAGTGCCTTTTGTGTTCTAACTTGATCTTCAAAGGCAGCCTAGGAAGTGAGCCCAGTATTATTATTCTCCTTTGCAGATCCGGAAGCAGGGAGGTAAAAGGACAATTTCAAGGTAAAGCAGGTGGGGCATGGTTGGATTTGGTGTTGGATTTGGAGCCCCATGTTCACCTGAGTTTCACCCAGAAGTTCACAGAAGGGCTCGGAAAGACCCCCCCAGTTACCAGGCTTCGGTTGTGATGATTAATTTTGATTAGATTGAGAAAACCCTGGGAAATCAGTAAAGCATGCTTATGGGTGGCCTATAGGGAGGTTCCAGAGATGATTGGCATGTGTGACAGCCAACTGAGTGGGGAATCCTGCCCTGGACTCAAGTGGCACCATCCAATTGGCTGGGGACCTCCATGGAACAAAAGCAGGAGGAGGAAGCTCCTCCCCCTCCTCTCTCTCTCTCTCTCTCTCTCTTCCTCTTCCTCCTCCCCCCTCCTTCCCCTCTCATTCCCCCACCTCCTCTCCCCTCTTCCCTCTCTCCTTTGGGCCACCATGTTCCGTTCTCTGCCATGAAGTTCACCTTTGCCTCAGGCCCAAAGCAAGGGTCCCAGAGACCATGGAAACCACTGAGACCATGGAAACCACTGAGCCCAAATAAACCTTTACTCTTTAAATTGCTTTCCTCAGGCATTTTGTCACAGTGATGGAAAGCTGATGAACACAGGGGCTTACCATGCTGGGGCAAGACTGCTGGCCAAAGACTTGAGGTTCCTTTAGAAATAGGACAATTGAAGGCCCTCACTCAGCTCTGGAGACCCTGGTTAGACAGAGCTGTGTCACTGAGCCTCAGTGGATTTTATTCACAATTTCTTCTTTCTTTTTTTCTTGTAGGTTTAAAGAATGAAGCAACAACTCCACTATGCAGGAAGGTGCTTTGGCATTGGGTTCTTTGTGGGCAGAGTGGCCTCTCTCTTTTCTATCAGGTGATTGACTAGATATTCAGGGTCATCTTGTGTTTTTCTTTCAAGATTTTATTAAGAAATTGGACTTTATAAATCCTCATGAATTTTATTTATAATCTCATGGTAAAAAAGTTAAAAAGATATAGAAATGTAAAACTGAGAATGAAATCCTATGTAACTTCTCACTCCAGAAAAAAGCTTGGAATATAAACTACCAACTATTTTACCATGGTATCATTGAACTTACTGCATGCCAAGCCATACTGCAGCCTGGAGTAAAAGGAAAAAGTCAATAATACCGATTTTGTCTTCAGTTTGTTTTATTTATTTATTTATTTATTTTGGTGATACTGGGGATTGAACCTAGGGCCTTTGCACTGAGCTACATACTCAATTCTTTTTACAAATTCTTTATTTTGAGACAGGGTCTTCCTGAGTTGCTAAGTTACCCAGGCTGGGCTCAGACTGGTGATTCTCTTGCTTCAGCCTCCCGGGGCACTGGGATGACAGATATGCACCACCTTGCCTGGCTTGATCTTGTCTTTATTTAAATTTCTGATCTTTTGTTCAACAGGGACAATTTTTGCATTACTTTGATTTTGTATCACTGCATTGAAACATTATCTACAGTGATCACTGAATTATTGTTTGGCATCTCTTGTCTTCTGTTTGGCAACTGAAATGAATTCTGCTGGTCTCCTTCATTTCTCCCACCTTACCCCGGCCTGGAATGTATACATTACTATTACAGGGCCGGGGATTTAGCTCAGTGGTTTCACCGCCTGCTGCGCAAGCGCAAGGACCTGAGTTCGATCCCCAGTACCAAACAAAAAAACAAAACAAAAAAGAATACACAATGTATACATTACTATTACAAATCTTTTCTGTTTTTTGGCTTGTTTTACAAAATAACCATACTATAATTAGAGCAGTTATACTTCTACAACACAGTGCAATTCTGTGACTCTCCCTTCTTCTTGCTTTACATATGTTAATGTAATCCCCATAACAACCCTGTGAGGTTAGTATACTTAGGTTTCTTTCATCGTATAGATAGAAAGACAGAGGCACCCGGAGCTGGAGTGCTCAGGTTCACAGCTAGGAAGAAGCAGAGCTGGGACGTGGATCCAGGCAGCCTGGCTCCGAGAGTGTGGACCCTGACGCACCAAGCACTTCTCTCTTCCTCTAGGTAGATGGTCCTGTCACCCACACTGGCTTCTTACTCTGTTGTGACCCTTTTTCAATTTCAACACAGAAGACTTCCCCATCCTTGATTCCCAGGGTAAGTGGAACTAGCAGGAAAAGCCTCAAGTGTCTCTTAACAGCAGCTGGCAGACCCTCTCTTGCAGGCCCTGCATCTGCCTGTCTCTGTCCTTTTTCTGACCCTGAGCGTTTCTCTCCAGTGGACTCTGACTGTGAGTCTGTGGCTTCTCCTCTCGTGTGCGACGCTCATATTTTGAAGGCAAGGACTCCGCCAGCGATCTGTCTGCCGTGTGCGTGGAGCCACCTCGTCACAAGCTTGCTCAGGGAAAACATTTGGAGCACAGATTGCAGAGCACCTGAATCTGAAATGTTTATTTCTTGGCTGGCTTTTATTTTCTTCCAACTATCAAAGGAGCTCTGGCTGAAAGTGATGCATTAATCACTTGTCTAATTTCATTTCTTAAATCCTAGTTATTTTTAAATGATAAGTAACATGAGTTACTGCCCTTTTCGATTTAGAAACCTGTTCCAAATTCCGAGTGATGGCTACCTCTTTGTTCACATCGTCTTTGGATGCTTTTCTTTGGGGTTTTGGTGATAATTAAGTGCTTGTGGTTCTTTCATTGCTATGCATGCTCATTACTGATACAGTTCATGCACTCTGGGTTATTTAATTTAGGTATCGGTTATTTCTAGTAAACGGGGATATGGTTGGGATTTCTCCATAAGTGGGCTAAGCAGAAAAGTCTGACCTGGCCTGGTTATTATGCTACAGGTTGCCTTTTCACTGTGAGTCCCTAGCAAATCCTGCTAACAAGGTTGCCAGTTCACCTTCTCCGTGGCTGCATTCCATGGTCAAACTCTGTGCCCAGCAATGCACCGTTTGCAGTGTGGAACACGATTGCAAAATGTGTGTGTATTTCAATCTTTCATTATTTTGGGAAACAGCCAGGCAGGGCCAGGTCCCTTGAAGCACAGTGGGCAGAGGACAGAGGAGCACAGCCCGGCTGGCTAGTGTGAGCACTCTGTGAGGGTGGCCGGGTAGAAGGGGTTGGTAAGTTAGGAGCTGCCATGGAATGGACAGTTCTCTTTCCAAATTCAGTCTGAAGTTCTAATCCCCCCAGTACCTCTGAATGTGAGTACATTTGGAGAAAGAGCCTTTAAAGAGGTCATGTTTTGGAGACAGAGTCTTGCTATGCACTTCAGGCTGGCCTCTAACTCATGGCGATCTTTCTGCTTCAACCCCAGAGCACTGGGATTACAAGCATGCGCCAGAGAGGTCACTGAGTTAAAATCCAGTATCACAGCGAGGCCTTCAGCGGAGTGGCTGGTGTCCCGCTAAGACCAAGAGACCTGGGCACGGCCAAGGGAGGCACGTGGAGATGAAGGGAGAGGAGGGCCTTTCAGAAGCCCAGGAGTGAGGCCTCACAAGAAACCCGCCCACCTGGGCCCTCAGTCTCAGCCTCTGCACCAGAACTGTAAGGAAATGAATTTCTGCTGTCAAGGCCACCTTGCCTGTGGCTCTGTGTCACAGGAGCTGTAGAAACTAAGCTAGCTAGAAAGCAGCTGCAGCAGAGTGGACCTTGAGTTGGAGACCTGTCAAGGTGCTCAAGTAACAACCTCATTAATCTTATCGTTCCTGGATTATTACCTGCCCATAGATTTTCTATTTTGAATTGTAGTGACAATTAAATAACGCTTCTAGCCTAAAGAAATCAAGTACTGATGGATGCTCCTGACTTATGCTGAGTTACTTCCAGAGAAGCCCATCGCTTGTTGGAAATATTGTAAGCTCAAAATACTTTGATGCCAGAAGAGCAGGTGCACTCTGGGAGTCTGCGACAGGAGGGTCACAAGTTCAAGCCCTGCTTGGGTGATTTAGCAACTTAGGAAGACTTTGTCTCAAAAATAAGAAAAAGAAAGAAAGAAAAGCGAAAGGACTGAGCTCAGAGCAAAGGCCCTGGGTCCAATCCCCTGTACCACTGAAAAGAAAAGGAAAAAACAAATCAAATACTCCTAACCTCTCCTACTCCCAGCTTAGCAATGCAGCTGACCACGGATGCTGACTTGTTTCCCCTCTGGCTCGCTGATGCTGCCCAGCATCCTGAGAGGCCTGTAATGAGTATTGGTAGCCTAGGAAAAGATCAAGATTTAAAAGTCAAAGTATGGTTCCTACTGATTGGATATCATGTCCTCACCAACATGTGGGGTCGAAAAATCTTAAGTGGAACCATTTTAAGTCAGGAACCATCTGTATCCTGATGAATGGGCTACAGATGACCAGGGAGTTAAATTTCAGTTATGGACTTGGAAGGGAGGAGTCTGTAACACCGAATCCCCAAATCCCCCCCCAAATCCCAGTGAGTAAACACAGCACCATTGTATTTCCCCCTCGTTTGATTTTCCAGCCAGGTGTTGGCAGGCTGGCCTGCTCCACGGTGACTAGGGAATCAGGAACCTCAAACCCTCTGGCCCTGTCTGGAGTGAAGAGGGAAGAGGACAGTGTGAGGCTGCCAGGGGCAGGGTTAGAGGTCAGACCTGTCTGTGGCACATGACTTTCCCCATAATGCACTGCAAGCACCGGGCACTGGGCACTGGGCAGGGCAAGGGACATGGGGGAACAGATCGATGGAATCAATGATGCTGCTTTTGAATGGTAACTCTGCATCTTTCAAGATGCCTTTTTTTCTAGCTAATCAGTGGATTTATCATTGACATTCATAAATACACACCTCTAATAAAAATGACCACAGGATTCTTGTCCTGGAAATCATTGAAATTTTTCCAAAATATTCATTTGAAAAAATAATGGCGCCTATGACAAGACAACATTGAGCAAAAAGATCACTTAGAATGGGAATTCTGTTCCTATCAGACATAAGTCAGGGTTATAACGTAGTGGACTGGACTTGAGATGCCATTTAACACCAACTGGTGACCGTATAGAAAAACTAGTAACTGCTACTCTGCTGGTCATCCTGCGTTGGCGCAACTCCTTCAGAAAGCGGTGTGTAAAACTGGGAGCCACAGCATTGTTTCTACAGCTTGATTCAGCGTTAGCAATCCGATGACTTTATTCCAAAGAAAGAATTTAACCTAAAGAAACTATATGCGAGGATCTGTTCATTGCATCGTTAGTCTTAATAGATAAAAATGGAAGTAAGCTTACCAATGCCAAATAATTATCTTAAATACCCAACATCTAACTAGTGACTGGCAGAGTAAAAACTTGAAAATTAGAATTTTGTTTCAAATTGACCGGGAACAGCGGAGGCAGAACCTGTGAAACCTTATCAGAGTTAGTGATCTAAACGGAAGTTTCCTTCTCTCCCTCGTCTGGAAAGTGCACTGTGGTGATTATTAAGACAATTTTCCTGGCTCTGAAAAGCTTCAATCCTGCTTGCCTATGGAGCTTCTCTTGGGGGAACCAGAGAGAGAGAGAAAGAAAAAAGGTTAAAATAAAAGCACCCCTCACTTGCTGCTAGCAAACAGCGATGCCCCAGAAGGAGAGCAGGTGATGATTTTCTAAATACTCGCCGTGATTTGCGTGTGGACTCTGGCAGGGAAGGAGTAACCCCGCTGCTTCCTGTGAGTCAGGGACGGTGTTTTCTGCTCTATGTCCTGAGAGGCGAGGTCACCCTGGGCCCCGCTGCCCCTTCTCCTTCCGTGACTGTAGGCTGTCGGAAGTGGGAATTCCACTCAGGGTGCTCGCCGGACAGAAGGGGCACGGTGGGGAGCAGCGGCTCACATGGGTTCTGTTTTGCCGATGGATGAGCCTTCTCGCCTCCCTTCAGCCGCCCCTACCTGAGCTCCCCAGGGAGACAGCCCTGACAGCGTCTCTCCTATGCAAGGTGCGGGGAGAAGTCAACCCAGCCGCCTGGCAAATATATATATGATCAAAACTCTGTCTAATGTTTAAATACAAAATTTACTACAATAAAAGGCACAATGCCATTAATTGCCCTCAAAATATTCCCCCTTGCTGTGAACTCACTTTTCCATCATTCTTGCCACTTTCTGGAGCAGTTCTGGAGTCCTCTTTTGTGTCTTTAAGAGGTTTTACCAAAAATACAGTGGCTGCTGCTGCTGAGTGTGATCCAGAAAGGCAGGCTCGTAAAAACACGACACCGTATCCTCATCCACATTATTCTCCAGGCCCGGCACCGTGTGACTTCTGGCTCTTCCCCGAAGCAGGATGACAATGCAAGGTAAACATTCTGAATCAACTCAGGACATCAAGGCAGCTATAACAACACAACTCAAGACATCCATGAAAGAGGACTCCAGAACTGCTTCAGAAAGTGGTAAGAACAATGGGATAAGTTTGTTTGAAGTGAGGGGGAGGGTTTTGAGGGGGATTCATGACAACGTGTCTTTTACTGTAACACATTTTAAAAAATGGAAACATTCACCATATATTTCAATCATGCCATGTATGTGTCATATATAGAATTTTAAAGGTCTCTCTGTAGAAGGCATGAGTGGGAACAGATTTACCAAGAGAAATGGCAATGGAGGGCAGAAATCATAACAGCAAACACAGTAATTATAGGATGGCCAAAGACACAAGAAGAACTCTTGCCCAGTGCCTCCCTCAGCCCTGGCCCGACTCCCTGATTCCTGGCCCCGGGCCTATGCCCATGGCTACTGTGGTCCCCGCAGTAAGTGCTGGGCCTGCTCCCTGGTGGTTCTGGGAGCTCTGCCTCAAGTTCCGGGTACCACCTCCCCCGGTGATGGTGGGAGCTTTAAATAAACACAGCCAAGGGGAAGAGAGAGAGAAATAAGAACCCTGTGTTCTCACAGCACACAACAAGGCTCCTTGTGGCTCCAGCCCCTGGAGCTCCCTTCCAGCTGTCCCAAACATTTTCTCTTCCAAGAAAGCACTTTGCAAATGATACCTTGGACAACAGGAACAGTTCTGAGTCACCAACCACACAGCAAGCCGGAGGGTGGGAAAGTCCAGCCGTGCTGGGTCCAGGCTGGCGGCAGCGTGGAGGCTGGGACAGGCCGTTCCTGTGGAATCCAGGTGTGAGCCCGGTGCCACCGTTCTCTCCTCTTCTCAGAAGAGGGCTGGCCGGGCGGTGGCTGCGGGGTTCTGGCCAGCCGAGGGTCCTCCTGGCCCTCTGAGCTCTGCCAGTTTAGCTGCCTATCCCTTCTTCTCGTCTCCTATCTGGTTCCTAATCTCTCTCTCATTCCATTTTATTTTTTTTAACGGCATGTTTACTATGCACCAATATGTGCCGGCTGCCAAGGAGGCTGCAAAGAAGTAAAAGGCAGTTCTTACACAAGTCAAGCTTGGAGCCAAGAGCCTGGCCCAGGGATGGTAACCCTGATTAAGAGTAAAGAGTCCAAACAAGACCAGGATGTCCACAATCCCCACTCCTGTTCAATATAGCTTTGGACACATTAGCCACGGCAATTAGACAAGGGAAAGAAATAAAAGGAATAAAGATAGGAAAGGAAGAAGTCAAATTGTCATTATTTGCAGATGACATGATGTTCTATATAGAAGACCCCAAGAATTCCACCAAAAGTCTTCTAGACTTAATAACCAAATTCAGT
>NW_004624763.1:14735977-14880180 GCF_000247695.1 Heterocephalus glaber | reverse complement strand
CTTTGTAAATAGGGAGGGATGGAGGGGTTGAAGGAAGGGCAGGGGAAGGGGGAAAAATAAGAACCAAGAGAGGTTATGTAAAGGTGCAAATTTCCAGTGATGAATGTCATTATATTGTACACCTAAAATGTACCAATAAAATAAAATTTAATTAAAAAAAAAAAGAGTAAAGAGTCTTTGGTTCCAGAATGTCCCTGTCACAGTTCCACCGTATCATGTTGGGAAAGTCACTGAATATTTCTGAACTCAGTTTTCTCACCTATAAAATATGGGGTCATGAAGTTGGTCCACCTTTTTCCACTCTGTTGAGATTTCATGGAGGGTCTGTTCCCTCGGTGGAGAAGAAAGCATCACAGGTCTTAGAGAGATCTTATGGAAGAACTAGAACTTGGACCAAGTCCTCTGGAAGGACTAGGGTGTGTTAATGAGCTCACCAGTGGCTGCCTCTGAATCCCTCGATTTCATGCTCATTCTTCCTCAGTTCTGTGGCTATGTCTGATGGGCCATTCTGGGACCTTCGGTGGAATTGGTTTCTCTAAGTGTCTTTGCCTTTTCATTTGTTTTAAAAGAGAAAATGTGGAGGAAATTGTGTTGGGATGTGGAAAACTCAATTTCACAACCTTATTACCAGATTTAGAGTCCATTTAGTATGGTGACTATTTAATTCAGTACACTTTGATATCTAAGTTGAGATTGAAATACATAAAATGTGATCTGAAGTTTTTGGGAAAGGGGATATTGTATTGGCCATACAAATTATGGGCAGGTTTCCTGACGCCCATCCGGACCATGTGCCAAGTGAAGTCCTCTAGGGGACAACCCAAGCTCCCAAGTCACTGTGCTCTGTGTGCCTCTTGTCTTCACTTGTACGATGGACACGTTCTTCTATGCAATAAAGCTATGCTCACACAAATACAGTGCTGAGAGGAAGCCTCAGAACATGGTAGTGAACTCGAACTGAAATTTGTTGTGGTTGATTGTTCTGTTATTAGATAGAATTCCCTCAACTAACGGTTATTCTCTGGACAAAGTCCTTTTCCCTAAAGTAATCACACTTCACTCATGTGTTTCCTTTCTCTCTCACTTGGATTGATTTCTTCCAGGTTCTAAGGAATGAAAAACACTAACCCTGCAATCCTTATCACCAAGAACTGTGCACCCTAGTGACATGTAAAGTTTCCTTCAACACTTTTAGGGTCAAGGTTCTAGCAAACAAAAAGGACAAAGAAAGAAAAGTAGAGCAAAAGATGTTGTTTCTGTTGCTAAGATTTCAGGAGAAGGTGAGTGCAATCTGTTTCATGCATGAAGATCTTATGTCCTCAAAATCCATTAATTCAGAATTGGTGGGACTGCAATGCATGTTATATTAAGTAGTATTGCCTTCTGCTGTTCTTAAAATGGGGATTATTAAATCAACAATGTAAAGAACCAATGGGACTGTCTGTTAAATGCTCTGATAAGACTGTTTTTTTCTTTTTTTGGTACCAGGGATCAAACTGAGGACCTTGTGCTCGCGAGGTAGGCAGTGGTACCACTGAGCTAAATCCTCGGCCCTAAGACTCTTACTTTATAGTATTTTGAGACTGTTGTTACCATTTGCTTAATTTAGACTGAGAGCTACCAAAGGATAGGGTATCTATCTCATTCAGTTTTGTGCCTAATACTAATTGGATAAATGATTATATTTAAAAAGCAAACAGCTTTTCCATTCATTCTTTAAGCCATTTTAGCAAAATTCATTTACATTGAACTCATTAAGCCACAATTGCCAATGATTATCTGTTCATTAAGATGCCTACCTGGGAAACTCTTTGTTAATCTATGATTCCTATTGTTCTACAAAGTATTAAGATAACATGAAATGTGTTGAATAATTCACAAGCTTGGCTAACTTGGAATGACCACATCAATTAGATTAAATTACTATTATGTTATTATTTATTCTTTTAGAAGAGCTTTTATCATAAAGGAAGAGAAGTCCAAGAATTCACTTATCTTTGGTGCCTGAGGGGTTAACAAGGAGCTTCATTAGTTATTTTTAAAATTAAAATTCCTTTGAAATCATTTTATCTACCACTCGAGTCCTATTGTGTATTTTTTTTTACATTAACGCAGAACAAGCTTCTGAATATAAAATCAAACTGGGATTTGCTCTTAAACAATGTGAAGGGAAAAACCAGATGTTTTTTCCCGATTGTATCTGGATTTAGTAGGAAAATGTACTTGGAATTAAAACATTTTTCATAAGCTCCAAGGACAAGGTGCTCTGTTCTACTGAGGAAGGCAGAATGTAGGACAAACCCCAACGCTGGTCTGGCTTTGAAGGACACCCAGGGCCCAGACCCAACCTGGTTTTCTGCTCTCCCCCTTCAGGCCTCGGTAACCACACGGTCCTTTCTGGCCAGGCGCACCTTTTACAGTTCCATGAGTCCTGTGCTTCCCAGCCTGCTCTGGGAGCCCTTCACAGCTCCTTGAGTCCTCCTGCTGCTGAACGGACCTTAGAGTTCAGCACTGAGATAAAGTCCTGCGTCCTCTGGGAGTCCCTCCCACCCCTCCCCAGGTCGCATCTGGAGAGGCTTCTGCTGCCCACACTTGCTTGTAATTAATGGTTAATTAATGGTCTGCTCCGGGCCAGTCGGCTGTGCTAAGTGCTCTGCTGTTATCATAACAACCCAACCAGGTAGATCCTGTCATTAGCCCCATTTTACAGGTAGAAAAACAGGTTTTGAATGGTTAATGAATTTTGGCCTGGATGTCATCTTGTTCTTATCTGATTCCAAAACCTGGGTTCTCCCTTGAGCTGTTCTGCTTCTGAACACCCTGAAGTAGCTTTGTAGCCAGGCTTCTGTTTAATTAAAAATATTTTTATATCTTTAGTTTTTCTTCTGTAGTTTTCTCTGATTTTTAGATGGGAGGGTGAAGTGTTTCAACGGTGGATATTACATCTCATTCTTAAAATTTCCCTTTGGCTGTTAACACAGTGTCTTACATAATTGATGCTTGGTGAGTTCTTCTTAAAGGAGTAACATTAAAATAGATTGCTTAGATCCAGGAGATGGAGGAAGAAGGCCTGGAGGAGAGGGAATTGGACATAAAAAGAATCAAGATGTGTTATGCACATGTACCAGCTCCTCATAATGAATGTAATTATTTGGTACTACAAACATGTACTAATAAAAATAAAAATGGGCAAAAAGATTGCTTAGAACCATACTGATCTCCCAAATCTTGAATGTTAGAATTAGCCACAATTTAGATATTTTTCTCCTTACATAGTATTATAGAATAAATGTTTGCATTCTCTCAGCATGTGGAAGCAGTTGTATTCCAAGGTGACGGTACTTGTAGACAAGGCCTTTGAGAGGTACTTCCAGTTAGGTTAGGTCTTGAGGGCGGAGTCCTCAGGAGATCTCTCTCCATCCTGTAAGCACGCAGGAAGGAGAAAACCAAGGAGAACCATATCGGTTAGCACCTTGATCTTGGATTTCTAGTCTCCAGAACTAAGAGAAAATAAATGTCCACTTTCTAAGCATCTAGTCTACGACATTTTGTTATAGCAGCCCAAGCAGACCATGGGATAGAGGTAGAGACATATGCCATATAACGGCAGTTGAGTCAATGACAGGCCCCATATACAATGGTGGTCCCTCAGTGGTGTATGGCTCAGTGATGTCATAGCTGTCTTAGCATGTGTAAGTACAATCTGCGGTGTTTGCACACTGACGAAATTCCCCAATAACACATTTCTCAGAATGTATCCCCTTTGGTAGGCAATGAGAGGTCTTTAGAAAACGTATGGGGTGTTAGGACGAAAGGAAAACACCCAGAGGGGCACCTGGAGAGAGAAGGCCTTGTAGAAGCCCTCATTGCCTGTGTAGCCCCCAAAAGAGCAACCGGAACATGGTGTGCATCCAGAACAATTACAAATTTAGTACCTGACACCGACAAGCAATTAGGATTGTTATTTCAGCTCAGCTCATCAGAAGGGGCATCACATTGCTTTCTGTCTGTAACTCTTTCAGGATCACACTGAACAGAGCAAGGAGCCCCCCGAAGTGCCTGCCCACTGCTTGTGCCCACCTCTGCCAGTCCATCTTGGTCCCACTGAGGCTCCAGTGCACTTCATCCTCATGGGAGAGCCAACTACTCCTGGTCTAGGGTGTGGATGTTTGAGCAGACCATCTTCCTTAGAAGCTCAGAGTGTGGTGGGGAAGTTCATGGTTATAGCAGGGTAGAAGTTGAAAGAGCCTCTGAGGCTGGCTTTGGAAAGGGAAGATGAGCTGTGAAATAGTCTACAAGAATGGCCATGGTGGCCAGAATGAGAAGTATTGTGAGAGTCACGTGGGACTTTGAACATTACCGTGTGACACATGGAACTACTGAGCACTTGCTAAGGACACCCGGTTTACCTTCTCCATCTCGTTTAACTCTTTCAAGGTACCGTGAAGAACTCCCATTTCACAGATGAGGAAACGGAGGCAGGAAGAGCATGAGTCATGTGGCCAAGGTTTCAGATGATACATGGCAGAGCCAGGACCAGGGATTGAGTCCACACAGACAGAGTGTGAGCTCCAAGTCCCGCTTCTCTTCAGCGTTAGAATGGAGGTGATGTGATACTGATTCCTCCTCCCCCTCTCTGCGTGGTTAGGTCCAAAGCAGAAAAGTTGCCAGTTACTGCTGCTTCACTATTTTCTAAGGATTCTGCTATTTTGGAAGCAGCAATTTTTGAGTTTCAACAAATATACACTTGGTACTTTCTTGATTGCCAGGTGCATTTGCCCAGGAGGTAGACCGATAATTTTGAGTGCCAGGGTAATCCAAGAGAAGGGAGTATAGTGAAAAAGACAAGGGGATCTACATCAATTCTTAGGAGGGTAGGCTGGGGTGCATTATAGTATAATTGCAAACAACCCCTTAATCTCAAGAGTTTAATGGAAGATCTTTAATTTCTTAAGCTGCATGAGCAAGGTAGGCGGCAGGATGCTCTGTAATCACTCGGGGTCTCCGAATGACAGAACTCCTTCCTGTATATAATATATAATATATATACTCCTGTAGGGAAAGGCAGAGAGAGAAACCTGGCAGCAACACTGAAGTGTTCACCCGGAAGTGGTTCACTTCTGTCACTTCTGTTGGCACTGCATTGATTAGAGCAGGTCAAATGGCCAACCCTCATTCAAGGAGGTGGAAGAGTTCAATTGCATCCTCTGCCTTGAAGGAGAAGACCCAGAAGGAGCCGAGGGACTGCTGCACCCCACTCTTCAGTGGCCAGAGAGGGTAAAGCAGAGGGTGGACCCTTGTTGAGTGGTGGGTGACCAAAGCAGTGTCATGTGTTTTGCAGAAATGAGAGAGACACACGTGGGACCACTACATGCCTCTGCTCAAGAATTGTGCATTGCAACTGGGGATGCCAGAGCTTTCCCGGTGAAAACATCACCATTTAAAAATGCCATCATCCAAATGTATTTCCTGCTCATTGGGGCCAAGCAAGAACAATTATGTGGTTCTACAGCACCATGGGAACCCAACTCTCGCTGTGTTTCTGGCCAGCATGAACAAGCTCTATGGCCTTTCCTGTCTCCAAAAAACAAAAGCCTACATGCAAGAATTCTTTTGTTTGGAGACAGGATCTTGCTCTGTAGCTCAGTCTGGCCACAAACTCGTGGCAATCCTCCTGCCTCAGCCTCACAAGTGCTGGGATTACAGGCCTGTGCCACCAGCCTGGCTTCGTGCAAGAATTCTTATTCATAAGCTACAGTTTATAAAGTTTTATCAAGTGCCAACATTAAAACCCAATTTACTTATTTCCCTTCAAGTATCATTGTGGTTTTTTTCTCTTTATAGTTTGGGTTAAGAGCCCTTTAGATTGGTAAGAAAGCTTGTATTTTATAATTTGATTAGTAAGTGCTCTTTCAATTATGCTTATGTAGAATTGGAAGCAGAGTTACTTTAGTCAGTTTTTGATGGTTCCTAGATGTGTACAAGGATGAAGTTAACAGATCTGAATCCTTTCCCTCCCCTCCCCGGCTTCCTGCCCCTCCCTTTCTCTTCCCGCTCCCGCTCTCTTCTCTTTTCTCCGCTCGTCTTTCCTCATCTCCTTCCTCCTATCTGCTCTCCACGCCTTGCCTGTCCTCCTCCTCCTCCTCCCCCTTTTTGTCTTTTCCCAGTCCCCCTCTGCTCCTCCTGCCCCTCCGTCCCTTCCTCCTCCCTTCTCATCTTTCCAATCACTGTTTCCCCAGATTGGCGCCCACTTCCTATCGGACCCACCTATTGCTCTCATTCCTAAGGTCAAAGCCTAAACCACTGCCTTGGGGAAACGTCCCTGTCCCTCCAGGCCGCTTTGGGTCTCTGGTATGAGCTTCTAGAGTATCCACCACGTTCTCTTCGAAGGCCTTGGAAGAATATATTTCTACCACGGATTGTGAAACGTGTCCGCACCCCCTAGGAAGCGGCACGCTCTGGGAGACAGGGGCCGGGACTCTTGTTCATCGGCATGGCTGCAGGTGTAACACATTTCAGCTACGACAGGTGCTCCACTAGTATTTGGATACTGGTTTAGCAAGCAGGGCTGTTACCTTGGCCATCCTTAGGTTTAGGTGACTTGGTGGGTCTTTCTGGGGTTGAGCAGTGCAGGCCAACTCACGCGGGAACGACCTAAACACAGAATCCGTGTGCACATGAGAAGGCCAGCAACTGAAGTACCTGCTCCACGCTCTCCTCCTTGCCTGACCAAGTGACATTTGAAACCAATGTAAGTTTATTGCTTCAAAATTCCAAGTCTGAAATTGGTATTGATGAGGTGGTACGTAAAGGGGACAGAGGGAGAAAACCCATTTCCCACCAGTTACGTATGCGCCCGTTCTCCTTGCCAACGGGTCTGATATGACGGGCTGAAAGTACCATTTTCTTGAAAAAACAAATACAGACTTCTTTTTAAAAACACCTTTTGGTACTTTATGAGTAGGGCTGGTGTATGTAACCGATCAAGACCAACATATGGCTTATTATGACATTTAGCTGATTAAAATAGTCTAGACATAAACTTGAGATTTCAGAAATGTTTAAGTAAGAAATACATTTTAATGTACAGTAGATGTGTACTTAGGCCTGGGCCACCTGTATCCCTACAGGAATTAAGGGCAGGAAGTACTTTTGACTCAAGAAGTGTGTCTGAAAATTAAGGTTGTAAATTAACAACAGCTTGTCTATTAGATGATTTCAGTCATAAAGGACGCACTATGTTTCAAAATGCTCATGATTTTCAATACATTTCTGTGGCTCGATTTAATAAAGAACAGTGCTGGGAATGAAGGTCTAAAAAAGCACATTTTTAGAAAATCCCAGAGAATAAATAGTAGCTGCTAGTTAGGCTGAGATGAGACACACCTGGTGGCGAATGGAAAAGGAAAGGCTTGAGCCACCCCTTGGCTCTGGCTTCCGGGCGGGCACGGGGGGAGCTGTGGCTTCTGGGTTGCTGGGAGGCCAGAGCTCACCCCCTGCCACCGCCAGCCACCTGCCCTGAGCTATGGCTGCTCCTTCTGGCTTTGTTTCCCTGGTGTGTAACTCATGAATAATGAGGCCTAATTAACACACAGGGTGGCTGTGAGGATTAATTGGCTAATGTTTGGGCCCAAGCACTCTGAAGAGCAGCATATGATGATTCCTTGTTAGGGCAATTTTGAGGCTGAGTTTAGGTTGTGATTTTTGATTAGCTTTTCTGTCAGGCACTTAGGAAGTGGAAGAAGTCAGGGAATGAGGTGGGTGTGGGTTGTGGGACTATGGGGAGGGGGGAGGGGAAGGGGGAGGGAGGGAGAGAGAGAGAGAGAAAGAGAGAGAGAGAGAGGTGGAGGCTCCTAGGGTCTCTGGGAAGGCTGGGAAAACCTGGCACTGGCTGGGACTGGACCAAAGTAGAAGAGAATGTGATGTTTTTTGCCTGTCTTGTGCAGTCAAACTATTGAGCCAGCAGGAAAACATGGCGCTCCCTCCCAGTGACTGGAAGCCCACTCTCTGTTTCGCCAAGGCTTCTGTTTTACCTGTGAGAGTGACCTGTGTGAACCTTTTCTTTCTGAAGCATTCAGTGACTGGAACACTGGATGGGAGGGCAGGAGAACTTGTTTTTTCTCCCAGTTATATTGATTTTCTATGTAACTCTGAGTAGGGTCCTTCATTTACCTCCCTGGTGTCCTCATTTGGATAAGGAAGGTTAGCTGAGCCCAGATCTATGTATCAGTTAGTTTTTGCTGCATGATGAACCACCCTAACACTTTGTGGCTTAAAACAGCAAACATTAATTTTGCTCATCATCCTGTGGGCTGACATTTGGAGTTAGACCCCCCCTGGGTGGCTTTTCTGGGGTAGCTTGGACTCCATTGGCCTTAGCTGGGCTCACGCATATGTCTGTGGGTAGCTGGCTGGGTGGTTGGGACTGGATATTTTGTTATGGCTGTGTGTGATGATCTGGCGAGGTGACTGGAACCTTTGTTCACAAGCTTGCTTGTTCTCCAGCGGGCTGGTCCAGGCTGATTCATGTGGTCACCAAGGGTCCAAGTAAGGAGAACTTGCAAAGTCTTTTGGGGCTGAGGCTCAGAATTGGCACCATCAAGTCCTAGACCAGCCCCATGGCAGGTGGGGAAATAGACCACACTTCTTGATGGAAGCAGCTGCTGGGTGTCATGGCCAATGTTTTCTTCAAACTGCCACACCAAGAGCCCTTTCAGTCCCAATGGGCAATGAACAGAAATTAAGACTAATAAGAGAACAGCTCTATGTTTTTGGGTCCAGCTTTGAGAATCTGAGGTTACAAATTCTGGCTACTGTTTTGAATTCATTATGTGACTTTAAATAAGCTTTTCAACTTTTTGGGGTTGATTTTTATCATTGGACTGAGCTTTTTTTCTCTTATATGTTACAAAGAAAATAATCAAGTAGTTAATACCAATTTTATAGAGTTTTTACAAATGTTACATTAGCAGCTACAAGCCTGGTCATTAATGGGAATTTGATAAATAATTAGGGAACACAGAAATGAATACATGAATTAATGCATACTTAGTTCTTATAAACTACTTTTGCAGTACAGATTTTTCCTCATTTTAGAAATTTAGAAAAGGAATATAAAGAGATGACAATCACTTGCCCTGTCCCCAGCAGTAGTAATGTAGAACAATTAATGTTTTGGTGTAATTCTGTTAAAAATATCTTTTCCATATATATGTGGGTATGTCTGCTAAAAGCATGAGATCGTATCATAAGACTGCTTTTATTTGTTTGTTTATTCATTTATTTTTTTCAGTACCAGAGATTGAACCCAGGGTGCACTGAGCTCTTCTGCAGCCTTTTTATTTATTTTTAAATTTTATTTATTTATTTTTTTTGGTACTAGGGGTCGAACTCAGGCCCTTGCACTTGCGTAGCAGGCGGCGAAACCACTGAGCTAAATCCTTGGCCCCTGCACCCTTTTTATTTTGAGACAGAATCTGGCTAAATTGCCCAGGCTGGGCTCGAACCTGACATCCTCCTGCCTGAACCTCCCAAGTAGCTGGGATTACAGGTGTGCACCACTGTACTCAGCATAACACAGCCTTTAAAATCTGCTCTTTCACGTTAATAATACACATTTACTGCCTAGTTTTTGATGACCACACAGTATTCTAGTGTATAGTTGTGCTGCAATTTACTGCACTCACCTCCACTATGGAGCATTTAAGTATTTTCTGGTTTCTGAAAAATATTTTTAAAAACATCATGTGAACATTTTAGTGGGAAGGTTTTTTTTGAACACTTACTTAACTATTTCCCCAGGCTACAGTTCCAAGGTAATGTTGCTGTGTTTAAGAGTAGGCATATTTTTAAGACTTTTGATTCATTCTAATAAACCTCAGGCCAAGTCCCACCATTTGCTCGCACATTACTTATTGATAAGATTGCCCATATTCTTTGGCCTATCATGTTCAACACAAATTTATAAGTGGCGCTCAATCCCCCAGTGATGCCTCCATATCGCATCGGAAGTCATAAAGCTCTCAAAATAAACACATCGCAGAGCTGGAAAGAATCTTGAAGATCGTTAAATCAAAGCCCATGGGAAAAGCTCAAGTGCTAGCACCTTCTCACTGCATTCACTTTAAAGTATTGGGTTTAAAGAAACATAGCAGACACCGCATTAAGGTGTATCTGACAAATATCAGTCCCACTTAAAGCTGTTGAGCCTGACTGAGTTTCTGCTCTTTCCAGGATGAGGGAAGGAGACAGCAGATTTCCAAATGCCCCTGGCTTCCAAAAGGGAGCAAATGGGCTCCTTTTGTAGCTCTGCTGCCCGTGTCTCTCAACACACCATGCAAAAATAATTAGCACAATCTCTGCCCAGTGCTAGAGTTTTGAAAGGAACTATAAATGTGGAGCTACAGCATTCTCCTAACAGGAGGGAAAATGATGAAAGATACATTAAAAACATCTGGAGCAAGCATAAGGAATATATAAATCACACTGGAATTTTTCTGCCATTCTTTACAAATTTTAGGAGCTAGGACAAACTAGCACATCTTAATTTCCCAGAGTATCCAAGAGTTCTAATCCTCGTCTTTTGATTGGCATGCAGCCTAAGCTTGGAGAAAGGATTTATGAAAATAAACAAACAACAACAAACAAACATATAAACATCCCTCCGCCCTGCGTTCTCCTGGATCCCACTCCTTCTCCCCTAAAGCATGTACGGTATTCTGCAAACTGATGCTGTACCTGTTCATGCTCCTATTAATGTGGGGGAGTGCCT
This sequence comes from Heterocephalus glaber, assembly GCF_000247695.1. The sequence goes on along the minus strand of NW_004624763.1, from coordinate 14,869,409 downwards.
GTCTCCTCACCGAGTCTAAATGATAGCTCATCAGCTGGTGATTGCTCATCTCCTCCAACAGCCAAAGCACTTTTACTGGGCCAGTTTGGTCAGCATGACTGCTTCTTCCCTCACGGTAAGTTTCTTTCTCAAGGGTCTCATTTAATATACTTTCCTACTGGGTTCATCTCACTGGACTTGCCAAAGTAGATCTGAATGGTGGCTGGTGTCCATGGCTTTGGTTTGAGCTGAGCACTTAGATGCATACTTTTTGAAAAAACACAAGATTCACCAAATTCCCAGTGTTTGGTCTCACTCCTGTCTTCTCACGAATCCCCAAGAGCATTCACCTATGGGTTCCTTTAGCTCCTTCATGAAGCTCACTGGGATATGGAGAGTGGAATCAACTAGAAAAGCCACCTGCTTTGTTAAGAACCTGGCCATTTTTGTTCTATCATTTGTAAGACATTTTAAAATGGAGAAGATGGAAAGCAGCATTACAGGTTCTATGTTTTCTATCACTTGTTGACAACTGCCTCCCTGTTTAGCAGGCTTGTGCCACTATTGTTTCTTTTTTTGCTTGACTGTGATGAAAAGACCTATTCTGTTTTCAGAACACATGTTTTAGGTTTAATTCATGTTGGCTCTGTCCTCTGGCAATGTCAACACAATCAATACAACAAAGTCATCAATTTCAGTGCTTGTAGTATCTTTAAAGCTTTTCAACCGAAAGAATATACCTTCCAGGTTCTTGGTATAGACCTAGAAGATAGAAAAAAAATGGCAATGCTGTGGTTAAAAATTTTTCAAGGTAAGTGTGATGGTGTAAGTGTGTCCCCCTCCCAAATTCGAATGTTGAAAACAACCCCAACTGAATTTTTGGTGGAACCTCTGGGAGATCATTAAGATTAGACGAAACCGTGAGGGTGAAGCTCCCACAGTGGCATTAGTGGCTTTATAAGAAGAGGAAATGTTTCAAATTTTCATGTTGTTCTGCTCTCTTGCCATGTAACACCTTCTGCCATGCTGTCATGCAGCAAAGAGGCCCCAACCAGAGGTTGGCTCCTCAATTTTGCACTCCTTGGCCCCCAGAGCCATGAGGTGAATAAACTTCTACTGTTTATCCATTACCTAGTGTGTGGGCTTCTGTTATAGTAACATAAAAAGGGCTAAGACATTAAAGACACTTCACTTATAAAACATGGCTAGGAAATACCTTTTCTTTTCTTTGCAGGGGACTTCGAGAATACATATGTATGTTATTTCACAACTTCCATTCAAGGCTTGGCTCAAACCTTCCTTCCTAAGGGTGGTATCCTCTGACCCTTCACCTTGCCTGCTTTCTCTCTTCTCTGACACCACATTTCATGTGTGGTAATGATGCCTCTGTCCTTTGTTTCATAGATTTTTTTTTCCTGAGCATATCTTAGAAATTTTCAATAAATTCTTGTTGAATGAAGGAATAGAACTGAAAAGAAAAACTACTCTCCAGGGCAACTTACACAGAAGTAGGCTCTCCAGAACATAAATAGTTGTCCACAGGGGATAAACACCAGCACAAAAGAAACAAGAAGAAAGCTCTAGAGAGATTATGTCTTGAAACATCTCATTTCTATCTTCTTGGTTGTTTTTGGATCAATTCAGTTTGATTCAACATCATGTCACATATTATCTGGCACTGAGTGAAGGATCTGAAGAAAAGTAAAATCCAGCATCCATCCTCAACCCATAGTCTGGTAGAGTGCACAAGTGTGTGACCAGTAATTTCTGGAAAGCATGGGAAGCTCTACACAGATGTTCAGGGCTTAGAGGTAGACAGAGGAAAACATGCTGGGGTGAGAAGAAGGGAGGTTCTCAAAGTTCCTGAGATGCATCTCCTTGGGTTATCTTGGGATAACTATCAGTTTTTCAGGTCTCGATGCTAGGATTAAATAAGAAAACACTTATGAACTCATCCACTGCTGTGGTGCTGATTGTAAGATATGCTAGCACATGAGAGATTTCTTTAAAAATGCTCTGTTCTCTTCTAAGGGCCTTAGTAATTATCAACTTTCTTAAGTATATTTTAAAAGAACTTGGGTGCTAAAAATTTGTCAAGCACATTTTATAAATCTTTTCATTTTTGTAAGTAGTTTTAATTCATATAGGCAGTTCTACGTGTTTGCTTTCAGATTAGGTATCCAAGAGAGAAAAGTAGAAAATAACCTAAATTATAAGAAGTACACTGGTAGAAAAAAAATTTATTGGGTTATCTGTCCATCCATCCATGCATGCATCCATGCACGCAGTGCTCACACATATATACAAACACACACTGAATATACAGTTTTTTCTCTCCTCCTACTGGATATTTTTTTCTCAAATTAGACTTTGAAAATCTGAGAACAAGAGATCTTTGCAAAGAGTTACAGATGGATAGATTTTGAGCACTGCAGAGCTGAAACAGTACTGTGTAGGAGGAAAGGTTTTTGATAGTAGTTCTAACGAGGCTTGTTCTGACTTCCACTTACTGGCTTTGAAACTTTGAGCAAATCACTGCAACTGGCTGAGCTGCTAAACCTTGATTTCTCCATAAAGCTGAACGTGGACAAGAAACCTACCATGGTGTATGTACAGTGGAGAAGACTGGCTGAACTGATGTGGAGGTGAAGTCCCTAGGAGAGAGCTTAACACAAAGAAGACACTCAGCAAATGGTGTATAGATGTGTTAGAATCTATGCGTGGGTCTATGTCTGTATGTGTCTATTTATCATCTCCATGCATCCATCCACCCATCCACCTATCCATCGATCTATCGATCCATCCATCCATCCATCCATCCATTCCTGTGAGATCTGAATAAAGTTTAAGCGTAGTCATTTTAGAAAAGTACCTAGCACCAAAAGATCTTAAGTGCCGACATGAAGTTGGTGGCAGTACTTGCTTTTCTGATGGTCGTCTAATTTATCTAGAATATGCTTATATTAACTTCAGCATGAGGAGAGAAAACAAAATGTAAAAGTTCTCACAGGCCCCTGAAAATACATTCTATAGTTTACAAAAAAGAGTAATTTGCACGTGAGAACATTAAACTGAATTATTTTAAATTCCTCTTTTATTACGAAGTGCTACCTGTTTTTCCTCAAGGGAGTGCATTAAGAAAAAAAAGAAAGGAAAAGTTAATAGGGAGAGAGCTATACAAATAATATTTACTCACCATCACTTTTATTAGCAGGTTTAGCTCCTGAGACACTCCTCTGAGTTACGGATTATTATCTTTATGTGTTAAAATAAGGAAACTGAGATTTATGTTGAGTAAATGACTTACCTTAGGCTAAAGCAAAAGAACTTGTATTTGTTTTGTTTTGTTTTGTTTTTGTTTTTTGGTACTAGGGATAAAACTCAGGACCTTGCGCTTTCAAAGCAGGTGGGGTGCCCTTGAGCTAAATCCCCGGCCCAAGAATTTGTATGTTGCAATTCCACTTTTCCACTGTTGAGAAAGAAAAGTACAATATAGTCATTCACTCATCTGGTCAAGAACAAGCCTTTATTGAGTACCTGCCATATAAAAGACGCTGAGCGATTCCAGGGACACCACTTGCTTTGTCCTCTGACTTCCAGGGTGGAACATGGAGGAAGGCCTTCCACATTTTATGATAGTGTGTCTCCTCACCACCACACAAGAATTTTTCTTTTATAAAATAAACAGGATTGATTTATCATAAAGGAAGAAAGATGAAGAATCTGGGAAAGAGATGACAACATACTTTACCCAGTCCTACTAATTCTTCATGATCATGGTATCTCCCCTGCCAGGTAAGTATGTCCTACCAATTCTTATTCATAAAAGTGCTATCTCCACAATGCCACTCTGTACTGAGGCTGCTCTCCATGGGTTTGTTGTGTTGGCATCACACCATGCTTAGGGGAATGGCTCTTCATTGTGCTGGGGGATGGTGTCCACCACCTCCAATCCCAAACATCCTCTTATTTGATTCCTGACACCTGGCCACAGAATTGTTCTAGAGACAACAGCTGGCCTAACCATAGAATCTCAACTCCACTTCTGGCCACAGGAATCAGCCAGGGAATGAATATGTGATCCAAACCCAATCAGAGTAATTTTCTGGGATTATTTAGCTGGAATCTGTTGCTTTCATGACAAAGCAGGAAGATGTAAGCCACGAGGTGCTGGTGGCCATGGCTCCTGCCTCCTGAGAAAGGCAGCCTGAGGGAGCACAGCCAACCAGCAGAGACAGAGGAGGTGAAGAGTCCTGCCAGACCAAGGCTTCAGAGCTGCTCTGTGTCTGCCTTTCCAAGGTTCAACTGGGGGACACTCAGCATTCTTCCAATAAACCCCTCTGCAAAAGCTAGTTTGAGTTTGAGTTTTGCTACTTGCATCCGAATGGATCTGGAGCACAGGGAGGAAGGAGTGGAAACAGGGAGTGACAAAGACAGAGTGTTTCTGGAGCCTTGGGACCTTCCTGTGAGAACTGGAGTTACTCCAAGCACAACAGTAGGGCCAGCAGAGGGAGAAGGGCGACCCCTGCCCTGGGGGTCCTCTCCTGAATGTCCCTCGTGTCAGAGACATGATGGGGACTCAAGTAGACAAAACCGAGCATCACAGCAGCAGAGTCATTGTGTCCTTCACCTCTGGCCCTGGGTTTCAGTTTTCTCCATATCCACCTCTCTCGTAAGAATTTGCCAATTTACACAGTTAGTAATTTGACCCCAAAGTCCATGCAAACAACCCCATTCAGCCAACCTGGCCTTTAAGGCCATTTCTACTCTTTCCTGTGTACTTTCGCTAACACATTTGGCATGTGGCTGATACCATCCCATCCTAACATCTATCCAATGTCCACGGCTTTCTTCTTAGTGATCTCTGCCACCAGCATGTGCGCCCAGCACAAAAGCAGTAAATGCTGGTGTGAGCAAATTCTGTGCTCTTAAAAGTCTGACAGCCCTCCATGTGTGATCCGATAGCACTCTACCCAGCTTTTAGGAAAGGAGAGATGATGAATAGATTGGTTTTCTCCTTCTTTCAGGTTTATTTTTGCTGCTCCAACTGCAAACTCAAAGGACTTTTCTTTAGACAGCTCCTTTCTTGCCTTGACCCCCTCCTCTGCTTTTGTCAACTGCTTCCCCACAGAGAATGTCCAATTTAAAAAGAGGATTGTTTTATAGGCAGCCTTCGGGATCCAATTAGTCAGGGCCTGCCGGATCTGGGACATACCATGGGTAATTTCACCATATGACCTTCTGTTTATTTGTACTTTGGGATCAGAGAATAAGCAGTCAAAAGAGGTTTGCCCTTGAAAACATGTTAGCGAATTAACCACGGGTTTGAGATGTTATCTGCCATGTTTGAGCCCCGAACACATTTTATACCTGAGTTAAGTCTCCAAAAACAGGGATTTGGTAATTGAAGCGCTGGCCTGATGTTATCTCGGTTAATATGCACACAAGCCCGGCTACTGGAGCAAAGAAAACTTACAGGGCATAGAGCAAGCACACAGAGCCAGAGCGGTGGGGAATTTTAAGAAACATTCATTTAGGCGTATCTCATGTACACGCCCTCTGTTGTACAAAATGGCTCTGTGGAGTAGTTTCCATTTTTTATCCTCCTTTGGGCTGGGGCTTCTTTTAAATCTTAATCTGAAAATTATACCATTCCAAATAAGATTCAGAAATCTATTCACCAAAACAGCAACACAGAGCCGTGATTGATGAGGGAACCCAAGGGCTGGTATTTCAGTTGCAAAATTTAAATCTAGGACTTTATTATTTTTGTTTTTAATTTTTTTTAACTTGTGTTTTTACTTCTTTTCTTTCCTCCTGGCTTTTTTTTTTCCTCCTAAAACTAAATTACATCTTAGGCCTTTGAAATAGCTTCAAAGCTCAAGTCTGCCTTTTTAAAAATAACTCCCAACTTCTTTGAAGGTGGGGTGTTTGAGTTTATTTCAGATTTTGAGGTAGGACACACCACTGAACCACAATGAGGGAAGATGTCCAGCTGACCTTGTAATTCATCTGTCTCTTTTGTCCTTTCTACAGATGTCCACTGGGACCCCAGACCCATTCCCAACCCTTACCACGACAATGCATCTTACTTTTACACAAAGGCCGCCCTGACTGCCACCAGAGTGCACCCCTGGCTCTGCAGATTGTTTTAGCCTTAGTGTTTTCTGCTCGCTCAATGGAGGTATCTGTGACAGACACTTGTCTCTTTCTCTGGGACTGTTTAACAGGTTGGTCACTCCTGCCTGGCCCATGTCCCTCAGTGCTCCCCTCTTGGCTTCCCTGCTGCCCACTGGAGAGCGTCCTGTGAGCCAGGCCAACAGAAACGACAGCCACCACGTTGGGCCTGGCTTCCGGCCAGAGGGGCTGAGGCAGAGCACGGCAGACATCAGGTTTCTTGGCAACAACTTTACACACAGGGAAGGCCAGTAACCACCAGCCTCGAAATGAGACCGTCTGCACAAACAAACAAATAAAAAAATGCCAAATACAAACACAAATGAAAGAAACCACACTCCCTCAGAAAGACACAAGCGAAAACTCAAGCCTGCTGTTGTCTGGGGCTTTCCCCAGCGTGCCACTGGTGTCCCCAAGTGCTGGTGAGACCGAGGGTGGTTTGGAGATTCCTGTGGTCCAAACACATGCCCGCCTCATCCCCAAGATGTCCCTGGAAAAAGGCAGTCATGGTCTAGGCCTCTGATTTATTTCCTGATAAAATAAGCTCTACTCTTCCCAGCTAAACCTGCTGTCCCAGCGTCCAGAGAACTTGTCTTTGTTCCCATTCACCAAGCTCCTGCGAATGAGGTCATGCTGCTGGTGATCCTGGTCTCCCACCCTCCCTGCCAACACTACAGTGTTTCTTTCTCCGCATTTCCCAGACTACACTAAATGTCGATGTGGACGGTGGTCACAGGCAAATTATAGAATGTCTTTAAGTGGAAGGAATTAGTCGTCATTTAGAGCCAACACCAAAACCTTGTCTGACATTGGAAAACGAGATTCCGATCCGGTATTTCCCTCTTGTCCAGCTCCCTATCTGTTCTCATTTTCTCCTGCTCAATGCGACTTTCTTTCTCATACTAGGCATAGTCCACATCTTACAGAGGACTGGAGATGGAAATTCCTCATAAGCAGTAAGAATGTAGCTATTATCTGTCCTTTGTTCCATGCATCAGACCAGCTAGCTATAGGGAACGTCAGTGCCGCCACTGCAGAAGATACGTGCAAAATCCCCATGGGTTATGGGTGAATAGTTAGCTCTTAACCGTACCAGTCCCTGTCGCCCTTCCCTCAGTTTAAAAGCCCTTTTCGGTCTGCATCTGGGTTACAGGGGAAAACGCTATCTACACTCTCTAGTGACCTTCAAGGGAGGGTGAATCTGGGTTGGGGAGGGCTCTGTGCCGAGTGTTTGTAGAATTCCGTCCACAGGGTTGGGATGATTTGGGCACAGCCATGCTGTCTTTCATACTGGGGGCAAGATAACTAGCACTGGGGTGAGCGGGGTGAGGAAAGACATTCAGAGTGTGGTCTGCCCGCCAAGACTTAGGGGAGGAAGCGAGCTGAACACAGGACATTGCCAGTGTGGGTGTGTGTGAGGGAACAGCTCTCAACTTCCCAATTTCCTCTCTGCCTCCCACGGGTTGTGTAGCAAAACCGATTCTTCCCTAATATTCCTGCTGTGAGTGTCCACAGGGCGATGGTGGGCTCAGCCAGAGCAGAACTGCTTTTTTCTTGTTGTAGTCTCTTCGCTCTCACCCGCTGTGCAGCCCCCTCTCCTCCTCTTTCTCTCTGCTGCTCCGAGGTTGTGGGTCGTTCAGCAATGCATTCTCCCTGCTTGCTAAGGAGAACATAAGCGAAGTCCCCAGGAAATGCAAGCTGAAGTGTGGGGAAAACCTGTGCTGTGTTCTCACCTGGAGGACAACAGCCTTGAAGAAACGAGAGGCCGGAAAGGAGGAACATAGCAAGGGTGTCAGTTTTTAGAACTTCTTCCAGAAGGAAATGACCTCTTGGGAAGACGGCCGGTTAACAGTGACGGGGTACTTTGTGTTATAACGTGGTCAGTTGTGTAGGAGCATGGAAGGAGCTTATTACTTTAGTGAAGAGGAAGGTGAGTACTAAGCCAGGTGGGAGGATGAGACCTTGAACTGCCATATAATGGTGACACCATTATGTGCTCCTGGCTGTATTTCAGTCTCCGAGAGAGACTCCTCTACCCTGCCCCACCCTACTCCTTGAGCAGTGAGTGAGGAAGGGATTTTCATGGATCCACCTGTGACTCTGGAGAATCCCAGATAATCCCAGGGCAGAACCAAAGCATCAGGTCCCTACAGCAAGAACTGCGAAGCCCAAAGGAGGCTGGAAGTGAAAGATAACCACAGTTGCTTGGAGACCCACCCCAGCCACTGCTGACCCACCTCAATCCTTGGCTCGCTGACTCTGTGCTGCCTTGGACTGGGTCCAGCGTGCACTAAGACTGAGGCCAGCATCAGGGAATCTGGGGGCAAAATCCCACCTCTCTTTCTCAGGAGCCATGTGATCTTGGATTTGTCACTTAAACTCTGAGCTTAGTGAACAGTTTCCTTGACGCACTTTCTAGGCAAGTGTTTGGTTTCAGGAGTAACTTAAATCACAATAATATTGAAGGTTTTAACTTTGTTGGTATGAATTACTATTGTGACTTTGTTATCCAAATAATCAATAATTTTCAAAGCTTTAATAAAGCTTTATCAAAAAAAGCTTTATCAAAGTTTTATTAAAGCTGGAAATCCATAGTTCTTTTCCCCATGAAGAAAGACTTGTTGGTCAATGCTAGAAATTGCTACCTCTGAAATTTTCTTAAATAAAGCTCCTAAGAAAGATCGTGTTAGTTTCCATGTGCTGAAACTCGGAATAAGGCATATGGTGAATAGGAGGAATTGCTCTCATGCATGGGAGTAGCAAAGTCTTTTCTTCTCAATATAAAGAGCTTCTGGCTTCAGTGCAGCTGAATGACTAAAAGGATTTTTGTTTGTTCTCCACAGAGACATCTTTAATGAGATTGTTGGGAGCCAGGGCTTCAATATGGTTGGGTATCAACCCCATGCATCTAAATTTGTATTTGATAGCTCATTTCTTTGGGTCTGAAACCTTGGGCATATGATAGAATTGAAGGTATTTCAGAGTTAGAACTGATGCTCCCAGGAAGATAGCTCCAGCATAGGCTCAGTTCCCTCCATGACGGATGGGATGGTAGGAAGATTGTGCCCATGTCAGGGCAAATTTGTGGATCTTGTTTCATCTGAGAAATAGGGGACATGTTCAGTTTGGGCCAGCTGGTGTGGAGCTAAACTAGTTATCTCCTCTCCACTAGTAATCTGCATGTATTCCCTGTCTCACTCTGCATCTTTCCATCAACCAATTCTTGGCTCTCTTCCATGTCCAGAATACATACTCTTGGCACTCAGGGACCAGTGTGTATGTCCCTAATCTGTATTTTCCCCTTCCTGCACCTCTCAGGTTGGCTTCACATCCCATCATCCTTATCAGGCTGCATACCTTTCCCCCTCCCTTGGAGGAAGCCAATTCTGTTTTCACCTCCATACTAGTTATGGCTTGCATCTTAGATGATGTCCTCTAATATACTTATATGCTGAAGATTTGGTTCCCAGCTGATGGAGCTCTTGGAGGTGGTGGGGACTTTAGGAGATGAGGTCCTCATTGGAGGAAACAAGTCCTTGTGAGTGCACCCTGGAAGGGGATATTGGGACCCCAGCCTTTTAATTTTCTTCCTGTTTCCTGGTCACCACGAGGGAAGCAGCTTTGCTCTGCCATGGGCTCCCTGCCATGATGCTTCACCACAGGCCCAAAGCAATAGGACCAAAGGACCATGGACTGAAACCTCTGAAATCGTGAAATCTGAAATCCCAAATGCATCTTTCCTTCTTTTAGCTCAATCATCTCGGGTGTTTGGCCACATTGATGGAAAGCTGACTAATAACACCTTTGTTTATGTTGTGCTCACTGCTGAGAATGCCCCATCTTCTACTCTTGCACTGAATCCCCATCACTGAGGGCCCAGCTTCAACACTTCCTCCTCTGGAGCCCTTTCTGTACCCAAAGTGAGGATTCATTTCTCTCTTCTGTAGCTCTTCTTTTATATAATGCAGTTCCAAAATGAAGTCATCCTCTCCCCACTTGAGATTAGCGTGTTGATTTCTTGAGAACAAGGGTATGAGGCTCAAGGAAGTCCACCCAAGGTCATCCAGCCAGGGGAGTATAAGGTGCTTTCATCTAGTTTTGTTTATCCATAAACCACCCAAATCAAGACATACAGAGCACTCCCAGAACCCAATCAGCCTCCCTCAGATCCCTCCTGTAATCAAAATGAAATCCCCTACCATGAACATCCACCATCCTGATTTCTATCACCATAGATTAATTTTGTCTATTTGTGAATGTCACATAGTAAAAGTATGTATTATGTACTCTTCTGTTTGTGACTTTTTTCACTCATCATTTTGCCTGTGAGATTTATCCATGTTGCCCCATTTATCCATGGGCTTTGTTCCTTTTTATTCCTGAATAATATTCCCCTTGTATTGGTTAGGATTCTCTAGAGGAATAAAAATTGATTATATATGTATGTATAAAATTATAGAAGGGGATTAAGCAGATTTACTTACAGCATCAGAGGCTTACAGGATCAGGGTAGTCCACCCTGACTGTTTGTATGTTGGAGACTCAGAGGACCCACTAGCTACTTTGTCCAAGAAGCTGGAAGCCTCAGAACAAGAGGGACCAAGGGTGCAGCCTCAGTCCATGGCCGAAGGCCTGGAAGCTCCTAGAGGGTTGCTGGTGTGAGTCCCTGTTGAAAGGCTGGAGTCTGAGGTCCACAGGAAATGACAGCAGCAAAAGGTGCACCCTTTCCAGCAGACGGGAGCTCACAGGCACAGGCTAATTTCCCCCTTCTTCCTCTTTTTGTTCCACCTGCCACACACACTTATCGGATGGTGCCACCCACCAGCAGGGTGTGTCTTCCCCTCCCAGTTTGCCGACCTGTGTGCCATGCCATCATCCCTGCAAACACCTCATGGACACAACCAGAAGTGTGATTTCCTAATCTGATAGGTACCTCTCAATTCAAGCACGTTGACAGCCATAATTAACCATCTCACAGCTGCATGACTCTGAAGCAATTTATTTTCCCTTGTTAATTGTATGAGTACTTGGATTATTTCTATTTTGGGGCCTACAGATAATGTGTCATGGACAGTGCTGCACATGTACGTGTTCTGGTGGGCATGAGCACACTTCATTGGAGGGGCTTTATCTGGGAAAAAGTCACTGGGAAAGAGCACATATTCATAGTTAGGTTTGGTCAGCACTACAAAACATTCTCCGAAGTGGCTATACCAATTCACATTCCCATCACAGCATGTAAGAGAATTCTAGTTGCTTCTCATTCTTGCTGACCTTTGCGGGGTCAGGATTTTACATTTTAGCCATTCTAGTGAGCATGTTGTGGTATCTTATTGTGATCATGGTGGTCTTAATTAGCCATTTTTCCTGATGAATGGTAGAGTTGAGCATTTTTTATATGTGTATTTGTTATTTTGATAATTTCTTTTGTGAAGTGTCTGTTCAAGTCAATTTGGGTCTTGGATTCTGAACTACATACAGTACAGTAGCCCAGTATGTCTCTAGTCCAGGGATCTATAAGAGAATTACTTGGAGGTTTCTTCAATACAGGGCCTCTTAGTGGCTAATAGAACAGTTCACTGTATATTAAGCATCATTAGGCACAACAATTACAATGAGTGGACATAAATTTCTAATACCTTTTTGCTGTGAATTGGACGAAAGCCCTTAGCCCATAGACATTCTTCTTAGAAGTAGGTCTAGCCTATTTTAAGTCCAGATTTCTTTTCTTTCAGGTCCAATTCTGCAGAGGTCTTCTGCATTTTTAGAATACGTAGATCAGGCTCGAGTTTTGTATGGTGTCTTCGTTACTACCGGCAGTTAATTTCCAGTTTCTTGCTCTACCGTTGTTCAAGTTGATGTCTTAGGTTCCAGAAACTGATCAAATAAATTCTATTAAAAGAAGCACAGTTTCTCAAGTTTTATTTACTTAACACTGCTGCTAGTTATTTCCTTTTCAGCAGTGGCCTGTGCCTTATGGCCTCGAGTTTATTGACTCTTTCTCTGTACTCTCTGCCTGTTGCTGCCATGTTCTTTCCTTGCTCCTCACCCTCTGCCCAAGCTAGAGGCATGGGAGAGAAGTTTGCTTTGCCCCTTATTTTATCCAAACATGTTTATGATAAATGTGATTCACGTTAATGATGTAATTTCCTTATTGAGTGGAAACGTGAATTCCATTCTTTTTCCTGCAACATTGTTAAACAATCTCCCTGGCTATAGCTCGGTGATGGCAAACATTTTAGAGCTTTCATGACACAAACAGCCTGCGATGGCATGTGTGCCATTGGTTCAATACCGCCCTTGTTGGGTGCTCTTTAGCTACCTGACTTTCAATATCATGTGGGTTGTTGCCTTATAGTCAGTTGGCACTCAGTGATTGTTGACTTACATTGAACTGGGATTTGAGTGGGATGGATGCTATCTGTACTGACGTTTGCCTAGAAGATCTGGCTTTGTGAGAAAACATTAGGGCCAGCAAGGTATGTCTGAGACTGACCCAGTAATGACAGTGTTATTGCCAAGAATCCATGCCCTTTCCAGGTTCTCATTGGCCTGTGATTCTCTGTCATTAGCATGTACTCTTTAAGGTGTGACACTGCCTTCAGACAGCTCTTATTTGATTGTTTGCATGCTATCCAGAAGGAGGATACAAATTCAATGGCACCTACTAATACGTTAGTAAGGATTTTTTATGGGGCATCAGAGAGAAAGGCCCCCCAAAACTGGGCAAGAGTTGGTGAGTCTGAATACGGAGGTGAGGTTTCACACCGAGGAGAAATGTTGCTGGGAAGGATGTATGTGAAAGTACCCCGAATAATTTAGAAAGGTCATCAGACATGCTCTATTTGTGACAATAAATATTGTCCAGGGTGGTAAAAAATGGAGGGGCGTTGGAGATATACTGTTCCCTTTGTAATTTTGCTCTGGGATGACACTTGTAAATGTAAAGTCTGGCTGATGCACCCTTGTGTATGCAGAGTTTTGCAGCATTCAGAAAATCATAGCGTTATGGTTAAAATGGCTGTGCGTGATGGGACAAATGAGCTGATTAGTGAAAGATCATTTTTATTAAGAAGCAATTTGCTAAATGAAGTGACTTTATCTCCAAGATGTAAAGAAACATTCTGAGTGACTTTTTTCCTCCTCTGGAATTGATAAAGCTCATTGCTTTTGGCATAGGGCAGGGTGTGAGCAAAACACATGCGCTGTAGGCTGGTGAATTAGATTGACCTGAGTCCTTTTTCCTCTTCAACTTTGTTCCACTTTAACTTGGTTGAGATGTGGTTGATTTGTGGAGGGCTTTGAGAGAGGTTAGACTTGCATTACTGGCCTAATGCATTCTATATCAATCAGATAAACTCTGAGTGAATGAAGAGTACAAATTCCAATTGTAGACATCTTTGTTTTTGATTATTTGAAGATGCACCTTGGTTTTGTTGGAAGGAAGACCTATGACTCTCCAAAGGCAGGCAGGATTCTAGAAGGTTGGGTTAGAAGAGACTGTCCCAAACACGTCACCCAGCCCTCTCCCTCGGTACTGACGGAAGTTGGGGTTTAGAGAGATTTAGTAACTCACTGAAGGTCACATGGCTAGGGGGTGGCAGAGTTGAAACTGGAGGCCAGATTTTCTTCCTTCACAAGGGAACTTTCTCTGACTTTCTAATTCACTGAAGGCTAGAAAAAAAATGGGAAATATTTTTATTCAACCATTTCTACTTCACAGATTTCCATGGAAAAGATTGTTCACTAATTTTCATGGTAATCGCTTGTACTTTTGAAAAGACAAGAATCCTGCAAATTCTTTTGAATTACTCCCAATCCGGGTCTTTGGAGCAGAGAGAAGGTGCTGGGTCCCCTTGGCAGAGTGGCTGGTCCTTTGTGAAACTTAGTCAGTGCTTCTGTGGACTTCTCAGTCTATGACAATGCAGCTGCTGGCAATGCCTGAATGAAATGTTACATTGAAATCCCCGGGTGATGACTACAAGTGTACATCCCTGGGATGCACCCCAGTGTGACTGAGTCAGTGTGAGCAGCTCTGTCCTAGAAACATGCATTGTTAACATGATATTCCATTTTTCTGAGTGTTCTAAAGTTTGATATTATTGATCTGAGATCTTTCTCCTAGGTTCCTGCATGCTTCAGACCAATGGATTCCAGTTGGACATGTGTAAAGAAAAATTTCAGTTACCGTTTATATTTTTTATTCTGAAAAATATAAGAAAGATAATCTGAAGAAAGAGAATGTTCATTGGGTTAAGTACTTGGGTTGGCACTGCATGCTTTGGGAATGAGTCTTGTGGGTCACAGATGGCAGCCTTGGCATTTCAAGAGAGAGCGGACTACACGGTGCACCCAGGTTAATGCTACACGATGCATTTAACCCACTGAATTCAACTCTATACACTTTATAAATGTACTCATATGCACACATTTATTATTTAAAAAGTACTTGCACACATGTGATGGTAATGTGTTTTACCTATCCCATGGCTAGGCTCCGGTGCCCAGTTGTTGGAACAAATGCCAGTCTAGATGTACGGTGCAGCTGTTTCAGGTGTGATTAATATTTCAGTTACTAGGTATGAGGAGGGCAGGTTGCCTTCCTCAGTGGGGATGGGTCTTGTCCAAGCACTTGATGATGGTAAGGGCAAAGACTGGTGGAGCACTGAAGGAAACGTCCTGTCCCCTCCATGTTCGGCCTGCTGCCTTGTGGGATTCAGACTCAGGTGCAACTTTAACTCTTGCTGCAGGGTTGAAGGCTGCCAGGCTCCTTAGTGAATTGCAGACTTGCCAGCCCCACAGTTGTGTGGAATCCTTAAAGTAAGTCTCTCTCTCTCTCTCTCTCTCCCTCCCCCTCTCCCTCTCTCTCCCTCTCCCTCTCCCTCTCTTCCTCCCTCCCTGTGTCCCATTGGTTTTGTTTCTCCGGAAAATATACCACAATAGAGATTTACCATCTTGTGTTGAGAGGTAAGTGTCCATATTTTGTACTGCAAAAAATTCCAACAGTGATCTGACAAATTTCTTGAGCTATCAAATTTAAAGATGAGTGGCTCATTTAAATTTTTTAATATAATCACAAGTATTCCAAAGTGATACCAAGTAACTCTCACTAGAATGCTACTTAAGAGATAATTTTGAAAATACATTTAATCTGTCTTAGTCGACCCGTGATGCTATAATAAAAGCCTGACTGGGTGTCTTGTAAAGAAAAACAATTATTTCTCACAATTCTGGAGGACAAAAGCCCAAGATGGCGGTCACAGCAGGTTCAGGGTCTGGAGAAGGCCCATCTCTGCTTTCAGGGTGACCCATCGGTGCATCCTAGGGGGAGAGGAACATTGTGTCCTCACATAACGGAGGTGGAAGTAAAAGCAGAGTGAATCTGAAAACCTCTGTCATAGGATGTTAATTCACACACAGGACAGCACCCTCATGACTTCATCGTTCCCCCAGAGGCCTACCTTTTAATAGGTCTAGTGGGGATTTTCAACTCGGACCCTGGAGTTTGCATGTATTTAAATTATAGCACCATGCCATCAGATAAATGTGATATTTTGAAAATAAGTAAGAAATAACATTTTTTCCCCAAAGTAAATCCTTGCTGTGAAGAATGAATTTTAAAGATACATATTTAGAAACCAGATTGTGCTTTACGTGCTACTGCCTCCAAAAATGATTACATGTCTTGTTACAAAAATGTTTATATCTGCCCATTAGAAAACACGGAGACAGAATTTCCTAATCTGTTTGCGAGTCTAGAGTTTCATTGGGTTTGAACCTATCTGTGAAAAATGAAAAAGTACAGCGCTTTCCAATTAGTTCACAAGCAAAAGTGAATGGCAGAGAAAAGATGAAAATTTGCCAGGTAAGCGGCAACCAAAACCTTTGCATAATTAATACTAACCAACAGACAGAACACTGGAACTGCAGCCAGTGAACCGTCTCTTCCATGGGGAGAAATGCAGGTGTGCGGTCATCCTTATTGGCTTTGAATGCCAAAAGGATCAAGTGTGGAAATAAACAGAAATGAAAATGCATCAAACTGAATTGTGGTATCACTGAGATTTTCAAAAGTGATGCCAAGGGCCAGGGACTTAGCTCAGTGGTTGTGCCTTGAAAGTGCAAGGTCCTGAGTTTGATCCCTGGTACCAAAAACAAAAACAAAAACAACAAAAAAAGTGATGGCAAATATTTAGTCACTTTGTGGAAAATATTTTAATAACAAATGTAATTTTTTGGTCTGTCCTTAAAATACATAAAAATAACATTTCTTATTCTAACGTATCCTTTTTTTTTTTTTTCTGGTACTGGGGATCGAACTTGGTACTGGGGATCGAACCAGCCCCTAATGTATCTTTTTCATTCTATCTTACATAGTTAGGCACGTAAGGCATAGTTTGTAAATAAATGCATGCATGTTGAAGGCATGTGCTCAAAATCTACTTGTGTTTGGCCTGAGGAGTTAAAGAAGTTAGAGAGCACACTTGGACTATTGAAGGTGAGCGACTGCAGGGTGCCCCCGTGTGGTGGGGGAAGGCCATGGTATGAGCGGCACACTTTAGGGCAATACTTGCCCTCCTGGGGAACAGGAACGAACAAAGCCATCTGTGCTCACTGGAAAACCCCAGGGTGTAAATCGAGGCTGAAGCCAATGGTGCCAACTGGAGTCTGTCCAGGGGGCTAATGCCCCTCTCCTTACAGAAATGCCATGGGACCTAGAGAGGAGAAGCACATGAGAATAACTTGGAAGTCTATCAGGAAATACAGGAAATTTAATTTTAAAATTAAAAAAGTTTTCATTTAATGGGATTAAGGAAAGCATTGGCTAAGCACTGTTTAAAAATGTAAAAATGTGCACAGAGTGGCAGTCTGCCAACACCCTATAGTAAGAGCTCTCCCCTCCCTCCCTGTTATCTAGAATGCCTCTTTGTATTTTATTTTTTCCCCTCTGAAACAGAAAATTGGTTAGCTAGTTGATCCACTGTAGCACATGCTTTTGAATGGAAGAGGTACAACACAGTGGTGTGTTTATTTTTCTTTAGAATATAACTTTGGTTCAAACTATTGAGTTCTGGCTTAGGGCTTAGGGTCTGGCTCCATTAGCCAGAGTGTTTAGTAAGGAAAAGAAACTCTGAGGAGTAAACCAGATAGGAAAAGAGCCAACTTTTAAAACATTCTATTGCCAGAATGAATAGACACGGTCATACAGATGTGTGGGATGGCCTCAAGAGGGATGGTGCAGGGACAGTTTTCAAAGAGTATATTGTGTTCAGTTGCACAATATTCTCCTTCCTCTTGGCAAACATCTGATTATTATGCAGGGGTGGGGAGGAGAGTTGGGAAAAGGTTAGGGAGGGAACACGGGATACAGAATTCGCCTTCAGAATCCCAAGGGTGTCAATAAAGATAATTGAAGAGTTAAAGGCAGATATGATGCTCATCTGCACACTTAGTAAATGATAGCCTTCGAGCCCAAGTTTGCATTTCTTTGAAGGTTCTTTTTCCTCATGTCTCTCTTTGGCTCCTCAGTGGGGAATGGAAGGAGAGAGCCAGGCTCTGAATCTCAGAGGTTTATAGAAGGAGCTGTCCCTGCCAAAAGGGTCAGGGAAATGTGTGCAAACTCTAGTCCTGTCCTGGAGGAGATGCATTAGGTTGAAATACATCTACCTTCATAGCACAGGTATCCCAACTGGATGTGGTGGCGCATAACTGTAATCCCAGCACTCAGCAGTCTGAGGCAAGAGCATCGCTGGGAGTTGGAGGGGAGCCTGGGTTACAAAACCCGGGCTCAAAAAAACCCAAAACCAAGAAAAAAATCCCCCACCCTTACTCACCCAGTGTGCTGATACCACAGTCCCCAGACACTCAATTCCTTACATAAAATAATACAGTGATTGTCTACGTTACTTGTAATACCTGATACCATGTAAATGCTGTGAAAATAGTTGTTATAATGTGTAGAGAATAATGATGTGGAAAAAAGTCCACATTTTCAGTACGGTCATGATTTTTTAAAACATATGTTCGAATTTGGTTGGTTGAGTACCTGGATGCAAAGCCATGCCTGGGAGGATAAGGACTTGTGATGGTTGAGTGATTGTGTCAATGTGAGAAGTTTAAGAGAAGCTTAGCTACATTGGCTGAGCAATTCCATGGCCCAGGGCGTGGGAGATCCTCCTGAGGGCTGCTCCTAAGGGGAAATGAGGACACAGCGGCTTCTGTTCTTTTGGAGGACCTCCCGTCTTCACCTTGGAGGTCATCTCCTGTTTCACAGCACAGACTCTTCGGCTTCCGGAATAGATCCTTCAGCTTCCGGTGTAGACTCTTCAGCTTCCGGTGTGGACTCTTCAGCTTCCATCGCAGACCCGTCAGCCTCTGATATGGACCCACAAGGGACAGTGCAGTGAGCTCCAGACCGTTCACTAAATCCTTCAGTCTCCAGTGTGCAGACAGACCCTGTGGGTGGCCACTGTAAGCCAATCTTGTAATTTCCCATATATATTTATGTATGTTGTGTTATAGCTGTTTCTCTAATAAATTCTGACTGATACACAGCTGTATCTCAAAATCTACCCGCTCTTCACACTTCTACTCGTGCCCCAGGTGTGAGCCCCCATCCTTTCCTCTGGGGTTAGTGCAAGGCTCCTCCGAGCCTCTGCTTTCACTGTTGCTCCAGTGGAGTCTAGTCCCAGAGACCATTTGGTAAGTTAGGTCAGATCGTGTCTCTTCCATGGCTCCTCATTAACTGTGAGTAAAAGCCAGAGGTCTTCCGAGGGCCTAAGGACTATGCTGGGTCCAGCCCGGTGGCTCATCACATCTCCTGTGCTGTCTATTGCAGGCTCAGGTCCCCTTGCTGTTTGTCACACAGTCCCAGGGCACACTGTACTTGGCTATTCCTTTTGCCTGCAGTATTTTCCCATCAAATATCCATACCAAGAACACTGTGCCCCTTGGTCCTTCAGGCCCCTGCTGACCAGATCACCAGAAATAAGATCCAGACCCTCGGCTTTAGTTCCTTCTAAAGGATTTGTCACCACCTGACATGTACAAGTATGTATTTTTGTGCCGTGTAAAAATGAGTATCAGAGAAGCTGCCTGTAGTGTTCACACCTGTTGGGACTGCTCCTGCAACTTCCTGACAAGTTTGTTATTTGTTATTTTATGTTAGAAGTGCATTTGAATGTCAAAAAACTAAATTTTCTCTTTTGTGAAGGCTTTCTGTGTAGATTCTTGGAGAACGTTGAATGACTGGGTGTGACAAATAGCTCCAGGACACCAGTTGCTATGGACTGAATCGCGTCCCTGTCTTAGTCATTTTTCTCATTGCTGAGATATAATATCAAACATCCATAGGTTAAAGCAGGAAACCTTTATTTTAGCTCACAGATACAGAAGTTTCAGTCCAAGGCAGGGCAGCATCTCAGAGGGGCATGGAAGAGAAAAAACAGTTCATAGCATGGCAGGCAGGAGGCAGGAAGTAGAGAGCCTGCCTTCTTCCTGTCCCTTTCTATTCCATCCAGGCTACAAACCTATTGGTTGGAGCCACCCACACTCAGTCTGGGACTTCCCTCTCCAGTCAATCCATTCAGCCACACCCAGAACCATGCTAACCCAATCAGTGGGCTAATCCAGTTATCACACCCTTAATCCAGTATCACGCACCCATGGTCCAATCACCTCCCCCAAATCCCATCTATGAGTGCATCAGGCTTTGGGGGTACATCTAGGTACAAGCTATTCCAGTCCCCTCAAAAGTCGCACACTGTAGACCCTCATGTGATTGTATTTGGTGCTAGGGATTTTTAAAGGTCATGAAGGTTAAATGAGATTATAGGGGAGAGGTTCTAATCTGATAGGATCGATAGAGAACTCTATCTCTGTCTCTCGCTCTCCATGTTCACATACTGAGAAAAGGCCAAAAGAGGACATAGTGAAAAGTTAGCCATCTTCATGCAGGAAGAACCCCTTATGAGGTCCCAAATCCTCAGTCACTTTGGCCTTGGCCTTCTCAGCCTCCAAATCTGTGAGAAATTTACGTTGTTCTTTGTGTCAAGCCACCGTCTGTTGTGTTTTGCTACTGCAGCCCAAGCCAGTAAGACAGCGGTGTAGCACAGCAATGGGAAAAGTCCAGATGGTCTTAAGGAAGTCCAGAACACTGTTTGGCCACCAGTGCTGGTGTCTCCAGCTTTGCCACTTCTACCTTTAAGGAATGGACATCTCTTCAGGACTAGGGAAGGACAAGGGAAGAGGAGATAGGAAGTGATTCTATAGGGATAACAAACATTTGTTTCACGAAATGATTAGATACTTGTTCTAGAAAACAATGCAGAGGAGAAGAAAAATAGCCATGTAATTTCTTGGACTTAATGATAGCCAATATATCATTTTATTTCTATCCATGCATTCTTACCTTTGTGATTTTATATTTCTTTATTTTTACTTCTCAGAGTCCTAGCAAACTGTAACAACCAACTGTGCCTTTCCCTTCCTATTATGGTTGCTTAGAGTTATAGTTTTATGCCTTTTAAATCTGAAACACAGTAATTAGTTTTCACAGCTAGTCATTAATCTTGCTAGCTGATATCAACAAATCTTTTTGTGTCTGTTCATTGTCCTTTGCTCTTATCTCACCTTCTTCCTATAAGTCTAACTTTCTTTCTGTTGAAGCATATTCTTCGATATTTCTTTCAGAAAGGGTCTTTGGGTGGCAAACACTCTTGGTCTTTCCTATCTGTATAAATATTTATTTTGCCATCACCTCTGAACGAGTTTCTAGGGGTGTGCAGGTCTCTAGGCTGTTGCCTCCTTTCCCCCACCGCTGAGTGGTGCCTCTGCAATGCCCCTGCCACTTAGAGCCACTGCTCGAAAAGTTCTTTCAAGGGCTAGGTCTTGCCTATTTGTGCACGATCTATGCCTTCTCTGGCCCTTTCTGAGATTGTTTCCTTATCTTTATAGCCTAATGTTATGGATTTATATTTACTTCTGAGAAGGGACTACTGCTCTGAGAACTCACAGCTATCCTTCTCTTTGACATGCCCAGGAAATACTGTTTCAAGTATTGCTTCATTGTCTCCTGTTTTCTACCTTGTGGACTCTTGTTAATTAGATATTGGAGACTCTCTTTTCTCTTTTCCATGTATCTCCACTGTTCTTCTGAAAAGATTTTTTAAAAAATCACTTTGTTTCTCTGTGTAATTTTCTGGGGGACTTCCACAAGATTACTTTCCAGTTAATGAATTCTCTCTTCAGCTAGGAACAGCCCAGAAACTCATTCAGTCATGCTACTTTTATTTTAATGACCACAGTTTTTATTTTCCAGGCTTAGTTGGTCCTTTTTCATAGCCTTTTGTTTTTGTTTGGCTTCTGCCAGCTTAATAATTCCTTGTTCTTTTTAATGGGCACAATGACTTCTTTTATCTGCTTTAGTTTATTTCATTTTCAAGGCTCTGTCTGATATTGCTGTGAAATCATATTGGAATAAACTTGTGTTCAATAATTTCTTTGTTGCTTCACTTTTACAGCATTATATTTCCTTGTGCATTTTGAAACTTTTATTTCTGTGCTCATTTTGGGTGTGAGAAGTTGGATTTTATTTTGTTTTTCTTTAGTGGTTTTACAAGTTTCTTCTCCCATCTCTCTCAATCCCTAGTCCAGAACCAAGTCTGATAAAGGTAGGTGTAGGGTCGTGGGTTCACTTTGTTCCTCAGGAAGACTTGTGAGGTCCTAACTCAGGCACCTGTGAATAGATGTAGTCAGGACGAGATTATCCTAGATTTGACTGTGCCTGTTCCAATGATTGATGTCTTTATAAGAGAAAGGGGAGGGAGATTTTCATTGGAGGACAAGGTTACATGAAGTCTACAGCAAGTGTTGGAGTGGGGCATCCACAAGCCAGAAAATACCTGGGGCTACCAAAAGCTGAGAGTCACAGAAAGATTCACCCCAAAGCCTTTGCAGGGAGCCTTGCCTGGCTGATGCTTTGATTTTGAAAGTCCAGCCTCCAGGAGAAGGAGAGGAGAAATTTCTGTTGTTTCAAGCCATCAAACTGGCAGCGGTACTGTTTTGGTATGTTAGTTCCAGGAAGCTTATACAGCGTGATATTGGGACACTATTCTCTGCCACAGAAACAGGGGGTGGCCTGGGTTGATGCCTGGCTCCACCTGGCCTGCTGGACTTGCATGTTTTGAGATGTGCTTGTTCTAGATGTAGGTTGACTTGTACTCTTTTTTCTTCTTCACCTAGGGGCTCACACACACTGGGCAATTGCTCTATCACGGAGCTACACCCTGAGCCCTGTTTAATTTTTATTCGAGACAGGGTCTCATTCATTTGCCCAGGCTGGCCTTGAACTAGAAATCCTCCTGCTTCAGTCTCTGGAGTAGCTGGGATTACAGGGACCACGCCTGATGGCCTGAACCATTTTTGGTTTTGTGCCTCTTCTGGAGTGAAGGAAATGAGAAGAGCTACTCCAGCACTGGGCCTGGCTTGTGGCTTGCTCACCTGTTACCCCAATGGAGACAAATGCTAACTTGTATGGCCATGTTTGTACTCAGAACCTAGCAGTCCTGAGACTTCAGTCCTGTCCATTGTTTGGCATTTCTGTCCTATCTTTTATCCCACAAATGTATTTATCTTGCTTTTGAACCAGATTCATCTCTTTCTAAAATATTTTATGAGTCATTTTGCGCATTTAAGGCAAAAGGAACGATTGAAGGATGGATTTACTGAAGGACGGATTTACTCAGATATGGTTTTTGTTCATTAGTAAACTTTATGTGGTGGCTTTTTCTCCAAGTTAACAACAACAATAATACTATTTTAATTATAAACTCTTTATAAACATATTGTTTAATGGCTGTACAATATTCCATCCAATTGAAATAAGATATTTCTTTATATAAATGTTTTGAGAAGATAAAAGCCCTTACTGTGAAATATATCAACTCACAGCTTGAAAAATAAATTTTTACTAAAGACAGAGGTGCCGGAATGCTGTGTTAGTTAACTTTCTGTTACTGCAACAAAATGCCAGAGACAATTAACTTAAAAAGAGGAAGGATTGTTTTGGCTGATGGTTTTGGAGGTTTCAGTCCATGGTTGTTGGCTCTTTTGCTTTTGGGTTTGTAGCCAGGCAGGACATCATGCTGGGAGTGCACTGTGGAGGAAGATGCCTATCTTGTGGTGGCCAGGAAGCAGAGACAAAGGAAGAGGAGGGGCCACTTACTTTCACTAAGCTCCACCTCCTAAAGGTTTTGTCATCTTGCCACAGGTCCAGAGGCTGGAGATCAGGTGTTAACACTTAGGTCTTTGGGGAGACTTACCCATGCCATAGAGCCACGTGGTCTTTGGTGTTCAGATCTTGATGGAGACAGTAAGTTGAGTAACAGAAGAGAAATGTCTCTACTTGTGTTTTAAATCCCCCAGGGGAGGGGGTTCATTTAAGAGAGCCTTCCCCATTCACTGAGAAGGGGAAGTGATTTCCACGGAATTTCATTTGTTTTCTGAATATAGCCTCAGGTTACGTGCCTTGAAGATACTTTTGAGGTTTTAAGTGATTGTGACTTGAAACCAAAAACTTTTTACACTGGCAGTGGGTAACAGGTCCCAGACAGTTGTCTTCTACAGTACTGTAGCTAGGATTCAGGCTTTAATCCTTCAGAACTTTCTCCTGAGATTCTACCTGGAAGCCCTTGTAAGACCTCCTGGCCCTGTCTTTCTTGAAAGTGATGCAGAGAGAACTTGTTTGTGTTTGGGAGAGTAACTGAGCTTTCTAGTCATCATACAATGCAGTAGTGTCCGTCTTAGAAAGCTCAGGCTCACCAGGATTCCAAACTCACTTCATAAAAGTAAAAAAGAACGAAGAGATAATTCAGGAAATGTCCCACAAAGAGCTTTATTGAGAGTTGTACTTTCACCTATTGGCTGAGAGAAACAGTTTCCATATTTTAAATCATAGTATTGCAAAAGTTGGCAGGGCCTTCACTGTTCTTAAACTAGCTTTTATTTGATTCATGAATCTCTTCAGCATTTGCATGAAGTGGTCATTAAATGTTTGCTTACAGTAGCAGTGTAATCCATTTTGGACAACATTAGTGGTTAGAAAGTTCTTTATATTGAACAAAATACTGTTTTCCCTTTTATTCTAAATTTTTGTCTAGAGCCATAGAATAAATCTAGAATTTCTTCCACATAAGCAACTGCTTTGGATTTTTTTCTCTAGTAATACAGCCCAATTCTTGCAATAATTCCCATTTTTCTTTAACTTTAGCTATAGGTATGATGCAGGGTGGGATGAACTAAGGCCAAAGACTGGTATATTAAAACCCAGTGGGAAGCCAGCCATGTAAGCAATCATGCGCAGGCCTGTAACAAAATCAAGTTCAAAATCTGGAACCATGAATTAGGAAGGAGCTAGCGCCAGGGAGCTGCTATAGAAGTGGGGTCAATTTGAACGAGAACTTAGCCGAAAATTACACTCTAATGCTGAGGGTGATGGCAAAGACTGGGGGTGAATTCCAGAAAAAGGGAGTGGTGTAGGACAAAGGGTGAGAGTCAGAGTCAGACCGCCCACAAGATCAGGGCAGGCAAGACAGAGCAGATAAGAGAACACCCCTATCTCTTGTTAGTTGCCTGCCTGCTTCTTAATAGAAACCAGATGTGGCCTTTGATGTTCAATGGCTTTGTGGTTCCTCATCATCCAATTCTGTACAAGACAGCTTTGAGTCTAAGTCACTTCGCTTTACAACTAATACACAACCTACAAAGAGAAAATTCTGTCTTCTGCCAGTACTTGCTGCAACTCCTGTCACATAGGTTGGCAGTTCACTCAGGCACCATCTAGATATCACTGTTCTTGGCAGCTTGATATCCAGTAGCTCTCTCCACACTTACCTATATCACCAGCAAAGGTCCTAGAGAGATGTGGCCTGAAGAAATCTAAAATGATTACCTTTCCATTTTACATAAAGCTTTCTCCTGGTGGAATCCCATTTCTTCCAGTTCAGTTCAGTTTCCTTCCCACTGTGACCTATGGATGAAGGTTGCAATTGGTACTGCTCTCTCCATCCACCTGCTTGGCTTGAGTTTGCTTAGATCGGAAGGTAAGGAATATGATTTGCATTGTTGCCATGGTGAGCCTGACACTTTGGCTGAGAAGTCAGGCAGTTCGGGGATAAAATTATGTCGTGCCACTTCTAGACAACGGACTGCCCTTAGGCAAGTTTCCTAATCCCCCCGAGTCTCAGTTTGTTCATCTATCAAACAGACATAAAGATGATTTACATGATTTAAGTGAGATGATATGTTTTAGTGAGTTTGGGTTGTAATAACAGATTGCCATAGGCTGGGTGCCTTAAGCAATAGGAAGCTACTTCTAGTAGTTTTGGAGACCGAAAGTCTGAGATCAGGGAGTCATCGTGGTTGGGCTCTTGGATGGAACCACTTCTGCATGCAGATGGCTGAATACTTGTTATATCCTTAGGGTGGAAAGACAGTAAAAGCTCTCTGAGGTCCTTTCTGTAAGGTCACTAATCCTGTTCACAGAGATCCCCCTTCAGACTTACTCCCAAAGGCCTGGTATTGTAATACTGTCACACCAGGGTTAGGATTTGAGCACATAAATTTGGGGGCAAGACATAAACATTTAGTCCATGGCATGATGTTGCAATGTGCTTACACAGTACTTGACAGGGCATAGCTGCTTTACCCATCTAGATTTTTATGAATTCTAACCCAGTCACAGTAGTCCAGTTACACATGACAATGAGTGTCTTCAGAGGTCAGCATGCAAGGTAAAAGCTGGGTATCTGTTGGCCAAAGATGTTCTTCCATAATATTTGAGGATTACTTGTCCAGGTTGAGGGGCCAGGCAATACATATGAACTGACCTCTCTGTCTAGTTTGAGTGGCATAAAGAGGATCCAAATTCTATGTTAAGCTCTGAGTGTCTCTCTTCCTCCCGGCTACTCACCATTGGCCACCATCTCTCTTACCCAGCATTGTTTTTCCATGTCTCCTTGACCTGTTAACAGTTCTTAGTGATGCATCAGCTTGGTGGGTTTGGAGTGGGTAGATACAGAGCGGGAGAGGAAGGGATAGGAAAGATTGATTTTGAATGAAAGAGCTTGTTGGGTAATCTCATGTTAGCTTTTACCTTTTGCCATTCAACCTTGGATCTCGTCTGTAATCTTGTACCAAATGGTTCCTCTGCAGGTAGCATCTTAATACTCTAAAATACATGTATATGTTACATGGGAGAATCTTCAAAATCTCTTTTGTTGTTTTCTTTAGTAACAAAAACCTTTTCTATATTTTTTTCATGCTCAATGCACAGTCATTAGAGCAGACAATGTAAGGCTGTTAAAAAAAAAAAAACAACAAAACTGTCCCAGGACATTAAGAGGCAGGCCAGATTGTCACTGGTGTGTATTTAACTAGAATATTAATGAAGGGAAAAGCCTCAGTATTATTGTGGTTACTGCAGTTTTTTAAAACTTCACAGCTCAGAACAACATGTTTTACATTACTGGCTTACCTCCTCGAAGGAAACGGTTGTTTTAAGGCGGCATTGTGAGACCAGTCTCTTTATGCACCACCATGACGGCGCTCCTATCTCCTAAAAATCTGAAATGCTTTAAACACATCCACATATTTCCACAGTGAGGATTTTTTTGTGCTGTGCTGCCTACAGAAGCGCTTTTGGTCTGTGGGACAAGGAGGGGAGTCCTAGGGACCCGGTGCCTCAGGAGCAGCTGTGAAGGAGAGGAGGTGAGGGCGAATGCCACAGGTTCCTTGCTCCTGGCTGGAGATGCTCCGAGTCCTCTGCCTGTGTTCCTGGAGGGCTCTACCTGGCTGCACAATGAAGCACCCTCAAAGTTTCTCTCCCTTCCCTGCCCCTTCCCGGAGTGGCATTTCTAGGGCACACCTCCCAGCTATCCATTCACACTAGAATCTCAGCAGTGACCTCTGCAGGAGTCCAGAGTCCCCCGGGGAAAAGCTTCAGAACAAATGTTGGAACTCAACACACTGCACTTGAGTTATAGTGACCCCTCCCAGGCTGCCACGAGGAAACTTTGTCTCTTCATTTCTTCTTAAAAATATATTTAATTTTAGAGCAGTTTTAGCTTCATGGAAAATCCAGCTGAGAGCACAAAGAATTCCCATATATTTGCACCTCCACACCAGCACAGTCTCCCCACTGCCGCCAGCTGGCATCGGGCACCAGAGGGGTGCATTTGTCACAACAGAAGAATGTTAACCGACGTCATTGTCACCCCAGGCCCATCAGGGTTTTAATCGGGGATCACTTTTGGTGTAGATTCTGTGGATTTTGACAGTCGTCTAACAACATGCATCCACTTCCTCTTTGCCTTTTCTTAAGGATCAGTTCCATGGTTTTCTGAAAAGCCTGAATTAATATTTAAATCTCAGCCTCTTAGCTTTCCACCTCAAGCTGCTGCCAAGTCAGAACACCTGGGATAATCTGCCGCTTGTCGCCCGTGTCACGCCGACGGGAAAGTCACCCCTAAGCGGGCTGCCCGTCCGGGGTGGCTGTGCGTGCCTGTATGTGCAGGTACTGTCATTGTCATGTGTCCTGGGATCTTCCGCTGAGGCAGGCTATGTAAATATTATCTATTATTATTACTAATAATTTCCGGCAGCTGTAATGGTGACAAAGCGCTGTACAGTGGGTCCCGGGTGGGAGCCGCTTGATCCTTTTTGCTCACAGGGACCTGAACTGCCGCGAACTTCACTTGTCAGACTGCATCTCCACGCGAGGAACAAAAGTCCCTGTTGCTCTGAGGCGATGGCCTGTTGTGCTTTGCTGCAGCTCAATCCTCATTTGCACTTCCGAGAAGTTGCCTTCCCCCTCCTTTCCTTTTTAAAAAATGTGGACTGGAATAATCAGCCGTAGTTCTCGGTGGGCGGTCCCCCGTATTCTGCCCTAGATTCTTAAACTGGCTGTCAGGCCAGGCCAGATTGTAGATGAAGAAGTGTGTGTGTGTGTGTGTGTGTGTGCGCGCGTGTGTATGTATGTGTGTGCGTGTGTGTAAGCAATTTTCTTTCTTTTTTCTCCTTTTCGTTTTCGTCCCTTCTAAATCACGGTGCTCGCAGCTGCACAACTTCACAAAACTCTGCCTCCTCCCTGCTGGGCCACATGCAGCGGATCCTCTCATCCTCCACAGTGATTATCCAAGGCGCAGGAACCGAGCTGGCTGTGTGCTACGGGCACCTTGCTGAGTGTCCCTGCGAGTTTCCGTTCCTGTTTTGTATCCAGGCCCTGAGCATCGGAAGCATTGTGGAGTTACACTCAGCCCTCTT
Source organism: Heterocephalus glaber (assembly GCF_000247695.1). The sequence goes on along the minus strand of NW_004624763.1, from coordinate 14,840,933 downwards.
AAAGCACCTAATTGTTTCACATGAGGCAGTTTTTATCTGGCCCTGCGTTGGTTGTTGAATTCACCTTGTCAGCGGTCTGTCTCCCGGGGTGACCACCAGGGCCACCCCTGCCCATGTCGTCCCCAGCATTGTGCCTGGTGCATGGAGAGTGCTCACTAGGACCTCGTTGGATGAACACATAAATGAAAAGCTAAAAGGAGTCTTAGCTATCTGGTGGCCCACTTGCTTCCATTCCCCAGAGAAGATCGAACCCAGGGCCTTTGCAGTGAGTTACATCCCCAGCCCCATTTAAAAATTTTGCAACCTGGTCTCACTGAGTAGACAGATTGTTCAGGCTGGGATTCAACTTGCAACCCTCCTCTCTCAGCCTCGAAGAGAGGTGGGTTGGTAGGTGTGCACCGCCACACCTAGAGGAAATGGTTTCTTCAAAGTTTCAGAGCCAGAGGCCGGGGATTTAGCTCAGTGGCACTGTGCCTCCCTCACCAGTGCAAGGTCCTGAGTTTGATTCCTGGTACCAGAAAAAAAAAGTTTCAGAGCCAGAATCCAGTAGGAAACCGTGACGGAAGTGGTTAAAATCTACAGCCTGCCGTGGAAATAGAAAATGTGTCCTCCCACGCCCCCCACCCCAGCGATGGGCTGAGTAAGGTGTCAGTGTGGCGAATGAGGACAGACTGTGGACACCTACCCACGTTGCCCACCTAACGCGGTGCCTCAGGCTTTGCGACAGTTTTCAGGGTCAACTGCCTGGGTCGGCTCCGGGGGATTCTGCTGGGCTGCTTTCCAGATCAGGAGGAGGAGGACATCTCCGTCTGCGTCTCAGCTCAATTCCATTTCAGTCTTCACTTCCCGCTGCTGTACCATCAGCTGTCTTTCAAATAATGATACCTTCAAATCGTTGCTGTTTTCCCAGGAAATTATATTTTTATTGACTGCTGCCCTACCTGAAGAGGGGCTAATATGTTCTACACGAAGATTGGTTTCTATGAAATACGGCTGCAGGCTCAGGGGTAGGAGCTACAGGCAGAGGAGGATATTAAAAATGTCTGGGGGCTGGGTGCGTGTGAAAGGGACAAGTGGCTTCAGTAAAGGCCGCTTTATTGGCGTGAGCTGGGCTCTTGTGATTCAGATTAAGGACCAGGTGCCAAGGCTTAGAATGTCAATTAGAGAAAGAAAAATGCATTAGCTATTACTTCAGTCTGGCAGGCTCTAGACAGACATGTAATAACGACAGTGCTGTGCCCTAAAGCCAGTTACACACTGAGGACCTTAGTTCGATTTTGGGAATCCATCCTTCTTCCTAGGTGATTTATTTCCTCTTCTGCAGTGTTTCCAATTTATGGAATGTTAAAACACGCTTAAAAAATGTTTGTGCCCAAATAAGTTTTGGAAAGGTAGGGTTCAACAAAGTTAAATAGTTTGACATGGGGCTCTTCACAGTCTTTGCTATGGTAATATTCTTTGGGAATTTCCCAAGAACAGTGATTCTCTGCTGAGTATTCCAAACTTCTGTGATCACAGAGTACTTTTTGGCAGAGCATTTAGCAGGTTTCTGAGAAGCCTATCTGTAGAAACAATCTTTTGATGTTAACCCAGGGTTCAGCCATTTGTGATTTGAATGTCTCCTTGGCTCCCGGGGATAAATTTTTCCTGCTTTGGGGATTGGAATTCTCATGGCAACTTTTCTACCCTGTTTGTCTTTTTGCATTTATCAGAATGAGCTGTTCCATAATAGCTATCAGTCAGCATAATAGTTTTAGATAGAGCCAAATACTATTTGGAAGTTGAAGTATTGAACACTCAAACAGGTCAGATAATTTATTCAAGATCAAACCATGAATTTACTTTTTGCCTTCTGCGAATATGAGTTGCTCCAGTGAAGGTCTTCCTCATTTCCTGCCTGCGGTCTTTCGGATCATTCTGGGTGGAAATGCCTCTTCTCATACCAGAGCAGAGCAGGGCTAGCCCAGAGGCCTGAGTGTCTTCACCTAAACTTAACAAAGGGATGTTCCTTTCTGAGAACTTTTGATCTTATAAAGGAGCTCAAGAGGAGGATGATTTTATTTTGCTTTTTTTTTTTAGCACGCTTTTACACCTTGAACAATGCAGAAATGGAAATGCCACAGAGGAAGAGAGAGAGATCACAGAAAAGTCAGGCTCCCCTGAATGATGAACCTTCTTGTTCCGCAGCCCAGTCACTGGGACATGCAGACCTGGAGAGATTTCACCTGCAGGATGGAAAATAGAAAGCTGAGAGAGGAGTTCTATTCCACCCCTGCTCGGTGGGAGGCCTTCCTGGTGTCCACTTTTTTCCTGGCAGAGAAAGGAAGTGCCAGGGAAAAAAGAGGCCTTTTCAGTTTGTTATCAGCAGTGGGGAGGCTATGGTAAGGTTTGGTTTGGTTTTAAAAGGAGTGATTAACATCTCTCTGAGAAGGTCGGAGAGAAAGCTGCTGGGGGCTGATTGGGAGAACAGAATGGACAGATTTGACACAGTTGTCACTACCTCCCAAGGAGGCCCCAGAGGGCTTGGAAGTCAATCAAAGCAGGAATTCTCAAACTGCGTGGTCAGGAAATTCTTGAGAACAACGTTTTGTTTGGAGAATTGGATTATAAGACGCTATTGAATGAACAATAAGACCCAGGTTGCCAGGAGTCTGTTATAGACAGAATTATGTTGAACTGAAATGGGTTGTCAATAGCTGCTTTTATTGTCCTGAAAAGCAACATGTCTCTGATGTGGAACATATGATTCAGAAATAGGCACCTGTGTACCATGCGTGTGGCTAACACAATTAGCTAGTTCACTTTTTAAAACTCCAGTACTTACACAATGAGCTAGAGATTTAATAAATATTTGTTGAAAGAAAAATTTAAGTTCCAATGTTGCAACCTCCTGGTAAGTCACCCTCAGGCCTTTAAGCCTCTCTTTTCCTTTTTACCTCTCAGGTCCCCTACTAAAAACCTTGTAATTCACTAAAACACCCTTTCGTTGTTCAATTCAGGAATCTGGCAACCTTAACATGTTGCTGAGATAAACTTCATGTTCCAGAGCAGTTGAGAACAATGGGGAGACCACAGTGGCCCCTTCTGTGTTACAGAGAAGCAACTCCAGGCAAGGACCCTGTTGGCTGACCTTGTAGCAGTGTTTGGTAAACCAGTCACTGCAGATACTGTAGCCAGGTGCCCGGGGGGAGAAAACCACTTGTGATGTGGTTTTGAGAACATTCTGGTTTTTCATGGTGTTTCCGCCTCTGAATTCCAATAGTGCCTTCTTTGTACTTTTCTTACATCATCTTACTTGGGAAAGAGCAAAGGGTTCCGAGTTGGGATCCCTGGGTTCAGGCGGTTTGTGCTTCCTTGCTGATGGTTGTCCTTGACACAGTCCCTGGGTGACACCAGCTCAGGACTCCCTGACAGAAGAGGGATGATGAAAATCTTCTTATCTCGTGGCATTTTTCTAAGAACCAAGCAAGATCATAAATGAGGAAATTCTTGCCAAGACACAAGACAAGTTGCAAATGTTGATTATTGTGGTGGAATCTCATTTTATACTTGGTGTTAGATATTCCCGATAGATTCTTCATACCTTGAAAGCAGAGCCCTATAGATGATCTTTATTCTGTATCATTCGCAGCATGTAGGTAGGAGATTTTCATGGTGTTTCCACCTCTGAATTCCAATAGCATAAAATAATTGCTTATTTAATTAGTACCCAGATAAAGGTAAAATATTAACAAGTCTTAATTTGGGAACAATATTCCTTCGCCAGTTCAGAGAAATTTATGGAAATAAGGAAGCGGCTCGAGGCTACTGTAGAGATTGGTGACATGCAGGGGTAGAGGAAAGAAGAGAAAGCAAGCGACGATGACGGCAGAGATTTAGTAAGGTATCTGTCATTCTTTCCTACAGAGACAACTTGGCAAAGGAGTGCCTGGCTGCCCTACTGGAGAGGCTTCTGAGCATGCGGTGCCTTCTGTGTGGGTGACCAAGTTTGCATCTCACCTGATCATGAGACCCTGGTGCTGAGTGTGAGGAGTAAGCCAAGGATTTGAAAGAACCAACAGGGTTTGAAGGAGAATCACAGATCCTCTTTCCCGCTAGCTATCAGGGCAGTGGTGGCAGAGCTGAAGAAACCTCGTTTATGCAGCTGAGCACATTAGGACCAGGTACACATCTGGGAAATGTGATGACTTTAGGAGAGCATTTGTGAGGCCATATAGTTGACTTTCCAGTTTTAAGGAGGGTCCCGTGATCTATGACGAGAGTCAGCTGCTTGCGTGTTCCTCCGGTCTTATAGAGCAACTCAGGGACAGTTTCCTCTGCCACGGCGGACACTCCCCGAGGCTCTGAACTAGGCGTTACCAGGTCTCCTTAAAGACTAGCCTGGGTCCCCTGTCTGACCAACACTTTCTTCTCCTTCTGGAGTCCTGTCACTGTATCTGCTGCTTCATCCTTTGTGTGTGAAGTTGGCCTCTCTACCTGAGAGTTCTCCCATTGTGGGTTTGGGTGTGGACGCGGAGACAGAGACGAACCTCCTCCCTGGCTGCCTCCCAACTGCCTGTCCCGTGCCAGCGGTGGCCCAGGGACACCTGTGGGAAAGTCACTGAAGACTAACAGGACCAGGAGGGAGTGGAATCTGTCTCAGCACCTCCTGCCCGCCTGCCATCCCCTCTACCCTCTTTGACTCAGTTATCTCACAAGATAATAATCATCCTTGCTTTTTGGTCTCAGAGGTTCGACTTTCCCTTTATATCCGTTTATTCGTGTCACTATTTACTGAGCTGTTTCTTTCCCATGTTTATCTAAGCTAACCTCTTCCACCTTCAGTGGGAAGCCCACGGCCAGAGGGATCACCACTGATTCGACGGTTTCATCATGAAGACCCTGAAAGCAGAGAGCGGGCTGATCTGTGATTTTAGCCGTGGTGATGGATGGTGATGAAGCTGCTGTTTCAGGACTGCACATTGTTGTTGCTTAATAAAGATACAGGGGATTGGCAGTTGAATAACGTGGCTTATGTGTGTGCCAGGAAAGTAAAACATAAAGGTCATGAGTCATAAACGTGTTCATTAAAGACCAGATGGAAATTCAGAGTGGTCACATGAGTGCAGGCCTCTTGACTTGAGGTAGAATGAATTTCTCTGTTGCTTTTGACTCTCAAATGTTTGGCAGGACTCACATTTCAATGGGTGGCAAATAGAGGCTGGAGATCTGTAAGTTCTTTTATGAAAGAAAGAACTTGAGCATCCCAACCCAGGTTTTCAATCTCTTATGCCTTTGGGACACCAAGAGAGCTGCCTAAAGTCAATGGGAAGCTTTGCAATTATGTTGGGTAATCTTTTCCATAGTTTCTTTGCTGGCTCAATAATTCCCTCTTCAGCTGTGTATTTCCCTCTAATAAATCTGCCTTTCTCCCTAATAAATCTGCTCATTAAATTGTGTACGCATAGTTCTTTTAATTTCTGACTAGCTCAATTACCCCTTAGAACACTGTATGATTTCTATTGTGAATTGCTGCTGCTTGGAGAGACAGACTGGAACTCATCTGCCTGTATATCCTCTTGGAACTAATGCTGCCCTGTCAACGCGACACTGATTCGTGACCTCAGGTTTTTGTCAGTGGGTTAAGGTCATCGTGCTGGGCTTTGCTTGATCTAAATTTGTGTGCTCTGCTTTTTTTACAGAAGAACTGAAGGACCCATTAGAGACCCTCCAGGAAAAGGAGAACCCTACTAATGTGTCTAGAGATGGCATTGATGAGGTGAGCCAAAAGGTCATGGGTATGATGATGATCAAAGTGGAGATTTCAAAAGTAATGCTGTAAGGAAATACTTTTTAAGGGTATTCTAGCCAGGGTTTCATCTATACCAACTGATGCTGAGAAATAATAGCTCACCTGTGGCCACATTTCGATCAACTTGGAATATCATTTATACCATTTCACTTTAACATGTACAATGTGAACATCCACTGTAACCCCAGACCCTTCACTCAGCATAGCATCTGCAGAGCTGCCTGACACAGGGATTGGTTCCAAAGAACTCACCAGAAACATCAACAGGACCCATGAAGGTGTTCACATTTATCCTGCAACAAGGGTCCGAAAGAACCTAGCCTTCAGAACAAATGGACAGCACAGGCACCGTGTTTCTTTTTTAGCCCTGATTTTTTATTATCAATGCATTCTTTTTTCACTTTTGTGTTCCGGTAGTGCCCATTAGCATCTGCAGAATTGTTCACTAGAATGGACTTGGTCATCTTAATCCATCTTGGTGCATCTTAATTGTTGATTATCCAAAGGCAATTTCCCTTTGTAGTGGCAATAATAAATAAAAATAAATCGTTTTTAGTTAGATCCAGGGAAAGTAAAAATATGAATAAGCTCTAACTGTAATGTTAGAACTATGGTTCTTATTGCTGTGAAGGTCTGTCTTATTTTTGCCCCTGGTCTGAGCATCTCCCTTTTCAGGTTTGGCTCAAATCTCATGTTTTCTTTAGCCTTTCTTAACTTATCCAGGTTCTTCTCTCTCTCCTAAAACACTAATTTTGGGGAGATATTTTGATATTTAACTTGTATTTCATTGTCTCTGTCTCTCATCTCTGCTCATTATTAGCTGAATAAGAAACTCAGGGTGAAGCCATATTCCTCAGTCTTTTATGTTCTTTGAGCATCTACCTGGGCGCCGTGCACACAGTAAGTACTTGACAAAGAGCTCCCATTTGTTAATAGTTTGTTAATCTACCTGAAGTGTCAGTTCCCCACAGTAATTAACACTCATAGCAAAGCATGTGAGACTTACTTCTGCTGGTCTAAGAAAAATAAAAAATCAAAGCAAATGATTGAAATCTGAGAGTCCGAAACCTCATCTTGATAAAGGGAAGAATGGTTTTATGAGCTCTGCCTTCGTTCAGGAGTTTGGCTTTCCCTTCATGAGTTGGCACTGTGCCACACCGAAGAGAAATGTGTTTACTTCCTAGGACCCTGGGCTGGGGGTACAACGCTACCCTCCAGTGCCTGCATTTGTCATATTTCATGTTCTGCCACTGAAGCTGTTCAAAATAAAATGTTATTTGCAGAAGAGTTAAAAGCAAAATTACCACGGAAAAGACATTCTGCTTTGAAAGGGATTATTTCTTTCTTGTTTGGTTTTCAAATCCAGGTTGACAAAATTGCTGGTTTATCAGCGGCTGGCTGTTCACTCTGCAGCGTCTCAGTGGAACAATTAGAATGATACAGAAAAGTAAGGGCGGTGGAGCCGAAGCTGGGAGTTTCCTGGGAACCACGAAGATTCTTGGCAGTTTGTACCAAACAGGCTTAGGCCACATGTAGGCAAATAACCGTGCATTAAATAAGTTTCAAATCTCCACGTAATCTCTCTTGGACATCTTTTTTCTTTTGTTTTCAAAGATGCAGAAAAGAAGGAATCAGTGCCACTGAACATAAATCATCTTCCGTTGCTCAGCGATGAGATCATATGGGTCAAGGTCCGGAAGCCTGGAAAGATGGAGTCTAGTGTAGCAATTTCCCAAGCTTCCCCTATGTTTTCTAGCCCATGGGGGCTACTTCCTTCCAGTTCTAGTTTGTGTGCTGAGTTTAGAGCCTGTGAGATCTCAACCTATTACATGTGTAACAACCTACGGCAAACCTTTTTTGGTGTAGTATGGAGAGAAAGCAGGGAAATCTGATCATCCCTTATAACGAGACCTTCTGTCTATATCTTTACTTTGAGAATCCTTTCAGAGTGGGAAATCACTAGAAAATTCTAGAATTGTTTCCTTTCCAAGGGAAAGAGAGCAATCATGGAACGAGGGGCTTTAGAATTTTTTTCTGTGCCCAGCCTTAAGCATATTATCTCCTACGCAACCCAACCCCCCTTTCCCCAGTTATATATCATAGAATATTCTTTATTGAGAAATGAGTTTGCATTTTGAGGGACTCTTTCCTTGTACCATTGTTTTCTGAACTTTGAGGTCCTTAAATTGAATTAAGGTTGGACTAATGCTTCAAAGATCCTATCTGAAGGAAACTTGGGTTACTACCAAGCTCATCCAAGCTCTGGAGGGAAAGATCTCAGTTCAGGTTATACTGCACATGTTTGCCCACAAACCCACATTTGCATTTGCATCTTAGCCAGTCTTCATTTCTTGGAAAGCATTTTTCACACATGCTGAGCCTTGGTGGGAAAATATAAACTCCTGGCTTTGAAGGATGCCATGTATGCAAATGTAAAAATGTGGCAGGATAAAATATATTTCCCTGCTGGGCCAAGTTTGGCTTTATAATTTCTCATTTCAGTTGGCATCCACACTTTTTGCCTATTCTGAAAAATTTCAGTAAAGTGCAGGGTGGGGCTTATCTGGATAATCTTTCCTGAGTAGTTGGGCAATCTGTACCATCCAGACCACTGACTTCCACTTAAAATCTATAAGAGCTTGAGCTTCCATGTTCCTTTTATTTTGCCTGTCAGAAGGCAGCATGGCAGTTCTGGTGAGATGATCTTCTATAGGAATAGTGACTTATGGGTTCTTTCAAGACCAAAACAACTCCTATAATGGGGAAAAGCAGTGGAAGTGATTTGAGGAACTTTATAACCCAAATTTAACCAACCTATGGAAAATAAATGCTGTACTCTAGTCAGGAACTTCATATGACAAAAATGACCACTCAAATTGAGTTTGAGCCAGTTTCCTCAGAAATCCTGTGTCTGCAACTTATGGCTGTGGCCATAGAAAATCATGATAAGATAATGAAGTGCCACAAAAGTTCATTTGTGTAACATAAGCACAGCAACAAAACTGGAGAACCAATTATGAGATGAGACGGGAATATTTGCATTCTATCAGAATCATATATCTGACCATTGACGATGATACTCTAACATGTCAATATACTCAGGACTTTCTGTGTTGCGTTTGAATTATGTTCAAAATTGGCACTAAATGTTGAGCTAGGTGCTGGAGCCCAGAGAACTGTATTACTTATTCATTTTGCCAGGCATGGTGTTAGCAAGGCAGAAGTGTGTCTATGGAGTTTGTGTTTTCAAGATAATGCAGAGAAAGTGCCTAACATTGTGTCTGTTACATACTCAGTGTGGTACTGGTGCCTTTGAGAAATAATCCTTGTCATCTAGGAGCACATAGTTAAAAATATATATACATGAAACTATTAGTAGTGATAAAGGCAATGCATGCCTATGTCTGTGTACTTACAGTATGGTTAATCAGACTGAGTATTAGTGGTCTAGAGAAGGGAGACGTTGGTATGGATTTTGGCAGGGGGAAAGGGTCTCGTGTAGCAGAATGGACCTGAGCTGGAACTGAGACTGGTGAGGATTTGGTCAGGCAAAGAGAAGAGAAACCAGAGGTTAAGAGTTAGACATTGATGTGGCACAATGAAGAGCAGTGAGGCTGAATGATACTAGGGTAGCGGGTGAGATTACAATGTGCTTTGTATGTCATCAACTTCATTTTGTCCTTTTGCTGTGGTCAGTGGAGAATGTTTGGTCACTTTTGAGCAAGTCTGTGACTGAGTGAAACTGATTGTTTTGGAGAATTATTTTGGATAGTGGTCCACAGCATAGATTATTGGGATGGGACTAGAAACAAATTCAGGTGAATATTCAGAAGGCTACTGTAGTAATCTGGACAAATGGAAAGAGCTGGGATTGGAATGGCACAATGGGGAACGAAAAAGTAATTGGATGAAAGAGTACATATTTTGAAGGAAGGGTGGATAAGACTCGTAAACGAAGAGGTTTTGAACTGCAGGGAGATTCCGTGTGTATACTAGCATAAATTGGGATGGGAATCTAAGGTTTTTTTTGTTTTGTTTTGTTTTTGGTACCAGGGATCGAACTCGGGAGTTTGTGCTTGCGCAGAAGGCAGCGAAACCACTGAGCTAAATCCCCGGCCCAGAACTCTTAAATTTTGTGGACAAGACAATGAGTTCATTGCCGATGGCATATTTTTGGTGCTGGGGATCGAACTCGGGACCTTCCACTTGCGAGGCAGGCAGCGGCACCACTGAGCTAAATCCCCGGCTCGCCAAAGGCATTTTGATATAGTTATGTGACTGAGTTATTTAGACACTGTCCAGTCATCCCTTCACAATTTCCTCTTGCTTGAATAATTTCTGGGTTTAGCTATTTATTCAGCAAGAGAAAAGCGGAGTTATTCTGATTACTGTTTTTCTGAATAAACCATCTACATGCACAATAACTTTGAGAATAGAAGCCACATAGAGAGTGCTATTGGTCAAATTTTCAAATTATTTGCTAGTCAGTGATGACAAAATGTTCCTTTGCCTAAATGAAATCTTTGGTAGGTCATTTCTTTGTGATTTCCTGCCAAAACCTAAAGCTTAGCCACTTGTGTGCATTATGGAGTCTTTAAAGATTGCTTGATGTTGAGATTCTAGAATTCCTTTTCATTTCCACTGCCAGAAATTCCCAGAAGATGGCTAAACTGTAACTGATGAATCCTCTTTCTTCTGAGATATGCTCTATATTCATCAGATTCCTGAAAGGAACAATAATTTTCTTTTGTACTTAGTCACATTACCTTTTTTTTTTAACCGTACAGGAAAGGAGCTTAGTTTTTCACCTTGGAGGAAGCTAGGTGCCAGTTTGCCTGAGAATGATGCTTTGAGGGAATGGCTCTCCTGGCCATCCAATATAAGATGAGATGCCAGAAGCAGGTTCTTTGTGTAGATTTCCTAGAATATCTTGCAATTGTCTGGGTCATTGAATTGACATCCCAAGATCAGGTGAGATCATTTCCATCATAATGGTCATAATGTTGCTCTTTTAAGTAACACATGTGAAAAATGCTGGTTTCTGAGCTCTGTTTCTATACTTCATTGTACAGGGCAAATGTTATGGGCCCACTGCATAGGGTAGGGTATCATAGAAGACACTTGTTCAGAGCTTAATTATTATACACAAGACTCCAGCAGAGTGATTTCAAAGCCTTTTTTGAATGACTGAATATTCAGTTTTCGGAGCCCGCAGCTGTCTATCCTTCTGCTTTATAGCAGTCTTCCATTCTTCTGTTTGCCTAAGATATAAAACCACATCTCAAACCCCATGTAGAAATACTATAAAAAGCATCTATGATTAATAGAACGTTTTCTACATTAGCTGTCTTAACCAATTCTATTAAAAGAAAATTTAAAGACTATCTCCCCGCTTTTTTCTCCTTCCAAGTTTTAGGGGGTGTTCCAAATATGGGAGCCTCCTGTCAAATTCCCTGGGACCGACGGGAAGGCTTTGTGATTGTAACATAAAAAAATGGATGTTTCTCCTCCCCCCCCCCAACATTGTTGTAATGAAAAGTACCCAGGAGAGCTTGGTACTCTCATGGGAATCAAGGCCACCTGCTTGATCTAAGACGATTTTGGTTTCCACTTCCAAAACGTCAGGGAAAGAATGGAGGCATTTTTGTCGCTTCTTTAACTCCGAATTTCAGGTTCTCCCCTTTGGGCATCTGCACTGGATCCCCGGAGACCTCCTCCTCCTCCTTTCTCTCCCTTTCATTGTTGCCCATGCTGACCTTGGGCTTCATTTCATGTGTGATAAGCTGAAATGACAACATGGCCCAGGTAATGGCGCTCAGGTTTCAAAGTGTCATAGAGCATGTGCATGGGAAACAGTCACCAGAACACAAGACCTGAAAAGAAGCCTGGAGAGAAAAGAGCTTCACTTCCTTGGCAAGCCCCACGGATGTTCTGCAGTGTCGAATGATAGGGCTGTTATCTTGACACTATACTCTCCCATGCTGAAACTGTTTATGAGAAACAAACATCATATGAAAAACAGATTGCCAGACACGAAGTAAATCACTGTTCAGGGTAGTGAGTCAAGTATTGCCAGCTTTACCCACATTGTCATTGTTATGATGTAACACATTCCTTCAGACTGATATTTTATCCAAATTTGGGCACAAAAGCCTCTCCTTGATCAGTTGGCTGAGAGGCTCTGCCCTATAATGTGTCACACACACACACACACACACACACACACAGATTTGGAATCATACCCAACCTGAATAAGGCACAAAGAACAATCCAGAGAGGACAGAGCACTCGAAAGGTGTGCAGAGATTATACAAACTGTAAATTTCAGCCCTTGCCCAGGCAATAAACCCAGTAATCCTCCAAGCTCTGCTAGCAGTGATTAATAAACAGTGGGTATGCTAAACATATGGAAAAATCATCCCATCTGGACCATTTAAAACTAGGACATAGACTTTATCTTTGTTTATTTCATCCTTAGCTAAAAGGCTTATTATGAATTGCAATAATCCAAGAAGCCAACCATGGAAGACAGACAAACTCTTTAGATAAAACCAAAAAAGCAAGTTCTGTAACCGAGGACCAGATGTATTTTTGGGTTTAGCCCTTGTACATATTTAGCTGAGCTTTTCAAGTGGTGAAGATTTGCATGTTTGTTTTGCAATACTAATGAATATGTTTTTGATTTACATTTTAGAAAATGGAAACTTTTATCTTCTTGGGGCTTTGTAACTTAATGACTTCCAGAGGGTGGTTTGGTGTCCTCTTTTAACCCTTCACCAGGAGAAACATATCTGGTTCTGAAGCCTAGAGCTGAATCTTGCTGTAGAAAACTCCTAAGATAATGTGGGTCTGTCTTTTGTTGCCGGGAGCATAAGGGTTGAGAGCTTTTGACTTTCAATCTAGTAAAAACATATGTAAATGGCAAATTATTTTTAAACTGGCTTTAATGTGAACCTTGGGGGTATAAAGAACGACTGCACAGATGATCTTTATATTAGACGAACAAGGACAACTCTTAGGGCTAAACATTGCTTTGGGAGGTAGGATCTTGAGTGTTGGTTCAATTTTCTCAAAGATAAAGGTTGTTTTAAGATGAGGAGGAAATATCTTGCTGATTGTTTTTTCTTTTTTACTTCTGGATGATATCCTTAGGATCTGTTCTTTCTTCCTTTAAATGTCTTTGAAGATGTTACGTGGAAAAACAAGTAAACACATTTTCCCCTCAAGACTTCCTTTGCTTGTGATTTGGGTTGGACAAGGACCTTATCAGAAATGGAAAAATTTATCCTTGAGGGATAACAGTGTTTTAGAAGAAGAGATAACTTGAGCTTTGAACTCTCATTATTTGACAAATTGGTCCAAAAAGATTGATTTTTCTTCCAAATTTTTCTACTAGTTTTTTTTTTTTTTAATAGCATATGATAGACTAGTATGCCTTTAAAAGCCCATGTTGGGGCCATGAAATCTCTCAAATTCTGAACCTTCTGAGACAAATAAGTGAAGGTGTAATATCACACTGAGCATGAAATGGGGGGATATTTTACATTAGTTCTACAGTGATTAGTGGAGCTGAGATTCGATGAATATGTCCTGGGGAGGCTGGCGATATTGTGTGATAAGGAACTTAATGGCCTTATTCTTGTTTCACATAAGAAAGGCTTTAGGACCAGGAATCCTAAGCCCGATTCTTCCCATGGGAAATCAGTTTATCCCTAGAGAATATTTTTCCCACCCAGAGTCTGTTATTAACTACTTTCAACTTTGCAGAACAGTTTTATAGTGTTGTATTAAAATTGGATACATATTTGCTGTGAGTTCTTGGAGAGCAAGCATTTTCTAACACAATTTCCTCAAATCAAGTAAGATTGAAATGCAGTATAAAAATTCCTTATCTTTTACTTAAAAATTCCTCTAACACTTTCACCTCTAGTCTATTTCAGGGGAAAAATTATAAAGAAAATACTGTCCAGAAAAACTACCTACCTGTCTTCTAAAAGTAGATATTTTCCTTATTCAGAATCCAAGCCTAGAAAGATACTTCTTTAAGTGTGATCTTAATTTCTTAGATCTTAAGTTATTTATTAACTTACTTTTCATCTTCCGCTATGAAAAGAAGTGGGAAACAGATAATTAATCCTATAAACATTATGTGCCAGGAATTTTGAATTTTGTTCTTATTACTTTATTATCACACAAAACTTGCAAATAGGTCTTATTTCAGAAGGGAATATGGAGAAGCTCACCAACCTGTACATGGTCGTAGTGAAAGGTGGATATAAAGCTAAGCTCCCAATTTAGGATTTTTTTTTCTGGTTTTTTGAGGGAGCTCTCACTTTGTAGTTCAAGCTGCCCTGAACTCACTATGCACCCCAGGTTGGCCTCAAACTCATGGTGACCCTTCTGCCTCAGCCTCCTGAGTGCTGGGATTTTAGGTATGTGGCACCACACCTGGCCGATTTAGGACATTTTGCTTCACTCAATCATTTGTTTATCTAACATCATGCTGGGTTAATTCTTGTCTGGGTCATAATCTCAAACCTCTATTTTGTTTTTCTTCTGGAGCCCCTTGAAATGAGTATTTCAGTTTACCACGTACCTTGAATAATGGAAGTGTGGTCGGTGCAGAAAACCAATTCCTGGCAAGACTGCTGGATGGATGCTCTAGGAGCAGCCTGTGCGAGTGAAGAGGAACAGAAGGGCCTGGGCACAGTGGAGGGAGAATTGCGTCAGCTCTAGCCAGTTGTTCCTCCAGGACTGTGGTGGATGTGGTAGCCCCATCCTGAAAAAACTCCATACGCATAAACATTTGCTTCATATTTCCAGCAAGTGCAGGTGCACTGAAGCTGCTGAGATGGATGGATGCTGGGTTGAATTCTGGCCCAGTACTCACTACTCTATGGAGGGGTCCATGGACCAGCAGCAGTGGCAGTCTAGGAAGTTTTTAGAAGAGCAGAGTCTTAGGCCTCGCTCTGACCTACTGAATTAGAACCTGCAGTTTGGAAAATCCTTAGGTGATGCCTAAGTACATTGGAGCTGGAGACACAGGATGTGGGTAAGCAGTGGTCAATGAGGAACTGAAGAGGCAAAGGAGGAAGAAGTGAACATAATGGTTGAGCAGGAGGACCGGGGAGAGACAAAGTCTTAGGTCTATTGGACTTGGGGAGCCAGCTGGGGGCTGGTCCAGAGTCTTCACTATGGATGGGTCTGGTCTTGAGTCACGAAGCAGTAGATAAGGGTCACAAGCCTGGATCGTCCGACTTTCCTTACTAACAACCTCTACTCACTGGGTTCCAAATGACTAAGGTGGTTTTCATGTAATGGTCACAAAGCAGTGACAGCTTAAAAGTAGGCAGAGTATAGGAAATGAGGAAATTATAGCTTTGACTGTTCCTAAATCACTAATTAAATTTGTGTTTGAGCTGCCCCTTAAATCAGTAAGTGTATACATTTCATATCACGGGGACATGTGGTTGGAGTTCTGTTCATTTAATGAAGATTCCTAGATTGATAGCCACACTCTCATGGAGATTCCTCCTCTTACCTGGCAGACAGTTTCAGGAAGCAGCCAAGCAAGGTGTCTTGCACATTACAGCCATTCAGAATGTTTTGAAGCTGAAAATGTGGGAGCTCCTTATGGGGAATGGAGCTGGTAAGCTTCTTTTGAGACTGGTATCATCAGGACTCTATTAAAATTCAGTTCCCCTGATCCCAAATGAAATCTGAGTTATAGAAGTGGTGGCCAGAAGGCAGTTTTGGTGTGAAATGACTCCCCTGTATCTAGTGGCCTGTTTTAGATGTGGCAGCTTGGTGAGTATTCATTAACTCCTCCAACCCTAAGAATTTCTTTGTGATAAAACAGTAAACAAACCTTCCTGCAGCATGGGAATGGTACTGATGTTCTACTGTGTGAACGTGTGCTTAGTGGAAAATAGACCTGAGACCCATGAAGTAAGGTCAACTATCACTGGTTAAACTATTTCTAATTGCAATGGATTTCTGGGGAATTGTCATTAACAAGTAATTCATTTAACACATTTTCCTTGAGAACTTTCTAGGCTGCAAGCTTTGTGTTGCTGATGGACACAGAGTCATGACAAAGACATGTTGTTCCCCACCTTAAGGAAGGAGTTCACAGTCAATTTGGAGAAAGGACCATGAAAGGAGAGGTGAAGAGTGCCATAAAAGCCTGTCAGAAAAGTGCCTGTACTCAAAATTATGGGGACAGTGACGACTGGGAAAAAGCACAGGAAGTGAAGGAATTGACATATGTACGAGCTCGTATTTGAAAGGGCAAGCGGGTGGAAGTACAAGGGGATAGTAAGAACAGAGGCTCAGAGATGAGGGAAAAGATAGCAGAGTCCGAGAATAGGACGGAAACCAACCCTAGAAGAATACTTGCTTGGGGATCCGAAATAGAACCTTAGAGTTTGAAGAAGTCTTTGATGTTATCTAGCCCAGGGCACCCAATATGTCTGAATGGACAACTCATTGCTTTTTGAACAACCCTAGGAAGGAAAGCTTCTCCGAATAAGTCCATTGCTCTTTATAACAGCTCTCATCCTGGCCCACTTTTCTTACCACTGGTCCTTTTCTTCCCTTTCTAGTCGATTAGGGGACAATCAGAAGCTTTTCCTCTGTTTAACAATCACCTGGTCAATGACTCTTTGTTTTGGGGGAACACCATGGTACAGGAGGCAAGGCATGGTCAAACTCCCACAAGTCAGATCTGTAGCAAATACTTGCTCTTTGTGCATTAAAATCCTACAATATCTTTGAAATGCAGTTTTATATAAGCTCCCAGTCAATCATAATATTGTGGAGGGGGGAGGGAGGCCAGACAGTTGGCTGAAAGAGCTCCCATTATTAAGATTATATTAAGGATTCAATCTTGTGCAAGCCTTCCTGTAAATTTCCCTTTCCCATCCACCACATCTCACACCATGCCACCGTTGTGCTAACGTGAACTGCCAGCACACCTGTACTTTTTAAATGATTATGGCTAAACCTAAGCTCCAGCTGGAGGGATAGGTCACATTTCATGGTAGTGTAACTGGAGAACAGTGTTTCCTAGGAATAGAAGCAGCAGAGCTATGCTGGGAAGTTTAAGAACATGGACCTGTTCAAAAGCCACTTCCCTGTGGTAGAGGATCATTGAAATACTTGACTGCACCTCCATTTTTATTGTGATAGCTCCTTTACATAGCCAGGGGGTTGAGTTACTGGTCAGATTTAGATAGGTCCAGAAACTGAGGGGGACTCTGGGTTGTAAGGTGATTGGGTCTGGTGTGCACCTCTGCGTGTAGGAGTGAATGGATGATTTTCTTCAGCAAGTGGTCCTGAATCATCTTTATTAGTTAAAGGCATATTTGCTGTTCTGCTAATAACAAAGTTATTATTTCTACAGCCAGTCTGTTCTCTACAGTGGTCTGTTGATGGAACGCCGGCATGGATAAGTATTGTCATTCTGTCTTTTAAGACTTTAAAAGAATGTCTTTAAAAAGACATATATGTATATATTTGTAATGCTTAAATTGTAGAAATCAACTTGGTTTCAAAGGAGATGAAGTGACATCTAAAAGATGACAAATGCATAGCACTTGAGTTTAGAAAAATTTAGTTTCATTTGCAGAAACACAGTGAAAATATCCAAGAACTAATCTTAAAATAAAACTTGGCTCTGAGAGACATGTGTAATAAATTAGCAGATTAAAGTTGTTTACACCTTTGGCATTTTTAATCTCATATTTCTGCTTTAAATAGCTTTTCTGGCAATTATGTTCTAGAGTTTTTTCACCACATCATTCTAAAAGTTGCATTTTGGACATATTTTTAAAAAATATTTATCTGGATCATTTCTTTCTCAGCCTCAGTCCCAGAAATGATCATTAGTTAATGATAATAACTAATAAAATAGTCTCAGTAATGCTTAATTTTCATACGAATAAAGACAATATTTGGTTCCTGTCTCTTCTGAAAATACTTTCAGGTATTATTTAATACTTTGAAATGATCAATATTTGAGTCAATTCATCACTTCCTTCACTTAAGAAATTCCTCACTTAAGAAATTCATCAATTCATCAATTCCTTCATGATTTAGGGAAATCATCTGGGGGGGGGGCTCTGAGTCAGGCACGGCGCCTACTGCCAATGTCAGATGGAGATTTCACAATCCTCGGGGACCTTGCAATCTTGCAGAAAGCTTAGGGCAGATATTTCAAGAGTACAAAGAAAGGCATGAGTGTGGTTAAAAAGATCCCCATGAATTCGAAAAATGGAAAGAGATGCACATATGAGGTTTTCATTTTGAGGTTTTTCTTCATAGCCTCTTCTTCCACTTATGCCATGGGTCCAGTTTCCTTCTTAAAGGCCTGGTTTTCTGTTTTTTAAGGGGTGTATTTCACATACTATAATTTGCACCCATTTAACTGTATACCCAGCTGTATGTGTCTCTTTGTGAGTGTGTGTGGGTGTGTACAGGTGTGTTCGTGTGTGTGTACATGTGAATGTATGTGTAAATGTGTGAGGCGTGTGCATGTACGTATATATATGCACATATTTGTATCAGTGTGGTGGTCTGCATGAGTGTGTGCCTGTACTAGTGTCTGTGGGTCTGGTGCACGTGCGTGTGCAAGAATGTGCACTGGTAGAGGCCAACTGAAGCCTGGGACACTGCTCCCCCTGCTGTCCTCTCCAGTGGGGGCTTTTGCCCTGTTCAATTCTTGTACTCCTGGGTCTGGAGGTGCAGTTGGGTATCTTTCTAGTTCATCTTTCTCATTTTCAGACCACTGCGTCACCCTCCCTCTCCCCCAAAACACAGCAGCTTTGATCCTTGTCACAGCCAGTCCCACCCACTGCCCTCCCTGTCAGTCTTCTGTAGACCTCTGGCTCACTCCTGTCCACTTGTTGGCTTCAGCTCCTGGCTCACTGTCATCCTCTTCTTTCTTACCAGCCTCTCACTTGGATATCTACACGTCCCTCCTGGATGCTCAGTTCTTCTACCTCCTCCTCCAGTGGTCTCATGTCAGTACCACTCCTCTAATCTACCTCAGCCACTCGCTGCCATCGTTGTCCTCGGACTAGAGTCTTCACTTTGTGGCACCTGCCCGTAATTCAGAGTCCAAGCGTGCCATCCTCTGACCACCACTTCCTAATTCTTCTAATAGCCTGATGCCATCACTCCTTGCACTTCTTGGGAAGGGCAATCCATGGATCCTCCCACCTTTCCCCCCTCCTTCCTTGCATATCTTGCTTCCTCCTGCACCTCCTTGACCTACCACCCTTCCAGCACCCTCCCTTCCCAACTCCAGCACCACCAGTCATTGTACCCAGCACTGTGTCTCTGCCCTCAGTGCTCTGCGCATCTTTCACCTGTGCTTGCAACTGGCAACATCCCTACGTTTGTTAAGTCCAATTCTCTGGCTGCTGTATGTCAGTCCTTCTGCACTACATGCGGCTGAATGGCTATACTAACATAATGACTTGCCTTCCTGCAAATTTATGACTGCAAACCTCATGTAAACACTGATCCTTCCCAGGAATCAGGCTGCTTTTTCTGCATTCATTTACCTGGCTGTTCTAGACAGCTATGTCAGACCTCTTCCTTTCTTTTCCGACTCCCAGTACCTCCACCTCAATGGAGACTTTGCTTTCTCTTTTTACCAGGAACACAGACACAGTTAAAGGAGAACCTCCCACAGATGCCCACCACATTTACCTTCCTCCCACACCTATGCTCTTATGTTCTCCCCTCCGTCCCACTACTGTGTACAGAGCAGCCACTTTGCATGTGTGGCAATTCCCCACCTTTCACCCTATTCAAGGACATCGCACCAGCAATTCTCTTTATCATATCATTAATGTCTCCTTTTTCTGGATTACTCTCATCAGCATACAGTATACAGTTATTTCTCCCCCAAAAGTCTTCATCACAAAAACTCTTTTCCTCAAAGTTGTCAGTGACCTCAATCGTTAAACTTATTAATCAATGTTTAGGGCTGATCCAAAGCATAAGATTCAGTGATCACTTGGTTCTGAATTGAATTTTCTTCTTTCCTTGATTTCCAGGATCCCAGTCATTTCTCCACTTAATGGACAGCCTCCTCCTGTTTCCTTTGCAGGGTTGTCTTCATCTCTCCAGTGTCTAATGGACAAAGTCCTCTTCTTTTTGTCACCTACCTTCACTCCTTTTGGGCTTTTACCCAGTTTCATGGCTGTAAATATAGTCATTGTGGTGTCAGCTCCTAAATGTCTATCTCTAGCCATGGCCTCTCCACGAACTCCAGACTTGTAGGTCCAGCTGCCTTTCAGGCATCTCCCCTGCGACATCTCATGGATGTCCTAAACAGAACACCCCTAGAGTGGGCTGCTGGTCTTTGCTTCCAAACTGGCTGCACTTTCAGTCTGTCCTGTCTTGGTTGAAGATAGCTTTGTCTTTCCAATGTTTGTTTTTTGTTTTTTTTGGTACTGGGGATCGAACTCGGGACCTTGAACTTTTGAGGCAGGCGCTGGAACCACTGAGTTAAATCCCTGGGCCTATCTTTCCAAGTTTTTAGGCCCAAAGACTGGGTGTCATCTTCAACCTCTTTCTTTCATTTTTCATGTCAAATCTATCAGCAAACATTATTGGCTTTTTTATTCAAAATATGTTAGGAGTCCCAATACTTTTTCTACTTCCACTTCTGTAACCCAAAACACTATTATTTTTTACATAGATGGTGGCAATGAAACTCTTTCTCTCTGCTCGATTTTTGCTTCCCTTTTTTCAAAAACACCATGGCGATCCACTTAAAACACCATGGAGACTCCCTCTATTACTCTTGTTTGCAAAAATTCCGAAGGCTCTGCATTTGAGGCAGAAGAAGAACCAAGATCTTACTATGTGTGACCCAGGAGACCCTACCTGAATTGCGAACTCCTATTTCTTGTTTCCCCCTCTGACTGCTACTGATATAGGGGGAAGAGATGTAACTCCCAAATTTACTAGATATCTGAAATGCAAGTTTCTGTTATCTAAAATTGAAGAACGAACTCTAGGAACAATGGAGGTTAAGAGTAGGAAAAATTTATATAGAGAAAGAAAGCTTCTAAGAGAGACAGAAGAGGGACCGGAAAGTAGGTTGCTCACCCACCCCACAGTTCAAAGATGTTTTATACAGCAAAGCCATGAGGTGAGGCAGGTACAAAGTAGGACAAAACTATAAGACCCAATGGAAATTTACAAGGTGGGCATGAGGGGACAAAACCATGATCAACCAATAAGATTACCAGTATAGTCACCCGGGTAATATTGATTAAATGTGGGTCAAATGAGGGAGCAAGTCACCTAGCCAGCATACAAGGATTTTCAGTAAGGGTGGGGGTCAGGGCTATTTCCTGAGAGGCTGGGTTAAGACTTTGACCCCCCATCCAGGTGATAGATGCCTATTTAGAATATCAGTCACTGCTATTTATCCCCAGGGGAAGCACAAGGGTGTGTAGTTTCTTCTCTCCTTTTACAGTTCTGGCCTTCAGTGAATGTGTCTTGACGGACCTCCCTGTTGGCTTCTCCTGGCCTGGCCCTGTCCAACTGCCTAGCAGACACCTCATCAACTCACCTGTCTGCAATACTGCCTCTCCCCACCCCACTTTCTCCACCCCAGCCCCTCTCATTCCACCATTCTTTCTATCTCAAGGGTTCCTTTCCCAGACGCCTTCGGACTCCATCACCAGCTTCCTTCAGATCTTTGCTCGAACATTACCTCAGTGGAGCCATTCTTGATCAAGGCAGTAAAAAAATCTAACCTCTTTGGCCCTAACTCCTCTTTGTCAGCTTCATTTCTTTCCATTTAGCTCTTTACTTTTGCTCATTTTAATGTACTCTACAGTTTTCTTTTTCTTTTCTTTTTTTACTTCCCTCTGGCTTGGGGACACACCCTGTGAGGACGGAGATTCACTGCTGTACCCTTAGAACAGTCCTACCTGGATAAATAAAACTCAGCAATATTTATTTATTTTTAAATAAATGGATTCCATGTGAGCTTACCTAAGATGGCGCCCAGGCGGCCTGTAAAGGTCTGATTACCTTGTAGACACTTCTTTCAAGGAGGTGATTTTCAAAGCCTGCCTTTCCCTTGAACTCCTCCTCTCCTTCGTTTTCCCTGAAGCCTATTCGAAGGGTTCAGGTAAAACTAGATGACTGATTTCCTGAGTCAGGGGACAGAAGATGTGACACCTTCAAGACAGGGACAATGGAGTTAAAAGTGGCATAGGGGGCACTGGAAAAAGAGGAGGTTTCTTTCCCCGGGAGTGGGCAAATGCATGTGACTGGGCTCCTGTTCCCAAGATGCCCCACGCGCTCCCTTCCACGCAGGCCGCGCCCACTTCCTGGGGACCCTGGGGCTGGTCCTGTGGCCGTGGGCCTTTTCTTCCAGTTGTGACACGAAGCTTCTTTAGAGTGGTGGGGGAAGGGAAGGAGGCAGAAATCATTTTTATAAAACACTCAGATTCTTGCATGAAAGGTGCTAAACATGCAAACTGTTAGATTTTATTTTTAAATTGTGCAAGCTATATATTTTCCCCATTAAATGTTCACTTGCCAGTTATCCTCTTTCTGCCTGAAAAATAATAAAATCAAATTATATATTATTCACCTCCGGTAAATTGGAAATGTAAAAAAAAAATACCTTTCTTCTTTGTGTATAGGAGCAAATGCTTCCAGTCACCGGAAGGGTAATCCTGGTCACGATGCTCTTATATCTTCGTTATCAGTGTCAGCGCCTTCAGCCAGAGCCCTCTCTCTGAATCAAATCATAAAGGAATGGAGTATTAGGATGCAAGATCTCTCTCTTTTTCAATTTGCCCCACTAAGTTCCTTGAAGTTTTCCAAAACACACTTTATATTACTCTTTATATTATAGTATTCTTTATATTATTTTGTATTATTTCTTTATATTATTTCGATTGAAAACAATCCTTTCATTAGTGGGGGAACTGGTCTCCTTTTCTAGTATTTACATTCCCTCTTTTCTGCTGAAGAGTCCTCTTTCCCCATCTACACTACCTGTGGCTTCTGGGCAATTTTTTTGCTCTGCCATCATCTGGATCCTACCCAGGGTGTTTATGATCACACTTTTAAGACCAGAATGAAATTGTGACATTTATGAGCCTGGGCTTTTGTGTTCTGTTGCTGACTACGGAGAGGATCTTGGGTAAGTTACGTAATCACCCTGAAACTCAGTTTTCTCCGCTGACCAACACGGTGACACGTCACATGAGAGTGCTTAAGGGCTAAGGAAGACGTGATGTGCATGTGCGTTGGCCAAAGACCCCTGCGTAAACAAACACTTGTAATTAAACGAGTTGGGATTTTACCTGTTGTGTCAAGGGACAGCGCACAATCTGGGCAACTGTGCAGTGTCTCAGTAAGAGAGCATTAGAAGGAACCTATTTTAGAAGCTGGGCTTGGATAGCTGACTTGTGGGAAGAGTTCACTCTACGTTAGAGTCTTTCAGAGAAAGGGACAATTGTATGATTTAGTATCTCAATAAATCTTACAAGAGGGAGTGGAGGCTGAAAAGAATTGGTAAATCAGCAGCCATTCATTTTAGGGGGCAGGGGGTGCCTGGTATTTTAGGGTGTCGGTGACCTGCTTTTGTCTTTGCTTGGATGAGGTTGTGGAGTGGCTCTGCTTTACCTCATTTGTCATGGGCTCAGCGCTCTGGTCTGAGGATGCTCTGCAGGATGACTTTTCTCTACCAGGAGAACAGAAAGGCCACAGGAGCACTCGGCCAGCTTCTCACTGTTGGGCATAGCTTTGGTTTTTCTTTTCTTTTCTTTTTTTTTTTTGGGGTACCAGGGATCAAACTCGGGACCTTGTGCTTGCGAGGCAGGTGGTGGAACCACTGAGCTAAATCCCTGGCCCTGGTTTTTCTTTTTTAACAGAAAGTCTTGGCCCAGTATCCAATCCCTGAGGACTCACTACATTGTCGCCTTTTTTTCACTGTCAAAATCTAAATTATACACTCAGCCTTCTCCATTCTAGAATCAATAGTGCTGATTTCTTCAGCTGAGCCTGTGGGTACTGGAGGGTAATGAAGACAATTGATGTTTCTTTCAGCTTCATGCCAACATCATGTTAGACCCTTGAACTAGATGATCGTGTGTGAGCTTTACCATGATCTAATAAAAGAGGTATTATTAGTTTTTGCATCTCACAGATGAAGAAACTGATTTTCAGAGAGGTTAAGGGACTTGCCCAAGGTCACACAGAGGAGAGTAAAGGAGAGAAGGATTGATCTCTTCCAGGAAGTCTCTTTAGGGTCCAGATTCTTAACCATTCCTTGATGCTGCCTTTTATCTCCTGAGTCATTCTGAAAACTCTGATCCAGGGCTTTCTAGCACCAGTTACATTTCTTATTCCTCATATGAATTACAATTAACATTGTATTCCCTGCATTTATTTTACAACAATCCTTTTATAGTATCCATTACCTGATAGCAGCAAAGCCTGCAGCTTTAATTCAACATAGCCGGATTGTGCCTTCAGCATTAATTGAAAGACAAATCTGTTATAGTTTTAAATTGGAAAAAATTTTAATCTTCTCTTTGGACTAGAGGAGAATGGTGATGCTAGATTGTGAATTCAAAACACATTATGGTCCCCATGCTACTTTTAAAAAGATGAGTTTACAATGTTCAAGCATAATAGTTTTTGGAGATTTAACAGAATGGCAACACAAAACAATATGTACCAGCCTGAAATTGGCATTTGCTTGGCCTTATTATAATGTTGCTGTATCAACATTCAGTTGATGAGAATTCAAGTTTCTGGCATCCACAGTTACATGCGTTGTATCTGCCTTTTAGAGTTCTTTGTGGAAATAGAGATCTTTGCTAGAATACAGAGTTGGAAGAAGAGAAATAAAATATTTTGAGCGTATACTCTATGCCAGGAATTGCCTTAAATGCATTTATGTTATTTCACTTATCTTCATAAAAACTTGGAAAAGGAAAGAATGAATTGCCGGTTGCTCATTCTGCCATCATGCCACTCTGGGTAATGCATTATTAACTTTCTCACAGTGTTCCTTGATTTTATTTGCCCTCACAGCAAGTCCAAAGCTAAAACTATCTTCTTAAATTGTAAACAAAACTCACTACTTGACTCCTTGTTAGCATTCACTCAGTTTTTAGGACAAAGGCAGTTTTCTCACCATTTCCAACCAGTCACTCACCAGTACACTGCCTTAATTTTCTTCCTAGCGCCTCTCACCATCTGGAATTATGCTCCTCATTCACTGCTTCACTTAATATTGACTGTCTCTTCATCTTGGGAAGTCAGTTCAGCCATTGCAGGATCTTGCCTGTCTTGCTTACCCCTCTGTCCCCAAACCCTAGTTCAGTGTTTAACACATGAATGAATGTGTGCACATTTTTACAGATGAGAATACTAAATAACCACCATAGTAATAGCAGTAACTACAAGCACTAAGCGAAGATCTTGGGAGACAGTGTCTTGCTTCTGTATTTCATCGTCATCGCGATCCTGTAGCCGGGTGCGCTGAAACGAAAAATAAATAGCTGTTGGGTCCCAGGGCAGCCTGGCAAACTCAGTATGTTGGATTCTGACAGATTTTTAGGTAGCCTGAATCTCATTCTCACCCCAAGGACCCAAACCCATCGCACCCAATGGACATGGACTGATCCCAACCTGCACCGTCTGGAGAACTCTGTGGTCCTCCTCAGTCGGCTTCTGAGTCACTCTGCAGATCCTCTGATGATGCAGATCTTCCAAGTAAAGGAAATGTGACTCCTAGGCTGCAAAAAAGCACGTGAGAAAGAATGGCATGCTGCAAAATGGAAAAGGTAGACAGGGAAAGGACAGGTAGAAACTGTTTTCATAAAAACAAAGTTTAAGCTTTCAATGTGTCCTCTAAAATTGTCAGTATGTGACCTTACTTTAAAAAAAAGGGATAAGTGGCATTGTGTGGCCTGGGAATCATAAAGGTGGTCCAAGGTAGTGAAGATACTTACCCAGAACATGAAGGAGGCCAGGCCTTTGTGGGACATCAGGAGTCTTGCTTCTATTCTGGGCTTGTCCAGGAATGCAAGGATTGGCTCCACAATCAGCTCGGGAGACCATGCGGTGACTTGTTATGTCATTAAAATAGTTGAAATAGCTACATCATACTAAATCTAGTCCAACTATTTTAGTCACTTTGACATGATGTATGACACAGAAAAGTGAGACTTCTCTCCAGAATGACTACTACTTTTGGAGTGGCAGGGACAATTTAGACATCATCTCAAATTGCTATAATATCCCTACAGGGTCAGTATTTTTTATTTCCAATTAAAGAAGGGGACATTGACACTTAGTTGAAGTTAGTTGATAATTATGCACAGACATAGGATTAAATGCAGGTTTGTCCAACTACAGGGCGTTTAGTCTATCCCTGGACTTCAAAGCTTTCCCCTTTGAACCATTTTCCGTGATCCAACTTTTATTCCCACTCAGTGAGTGACTTTACATAGTTTACTTTGCTTATTATGGAGTGATTATATATTTCTAGGGCCTGTATTATCTATTTCAGTGTGTTTCAACATAGAGATTCTAGTCACAGTTTGGACCAGATAATTTTCTATTGGGTGGAAGTGTATCCTTTGTATTGTAGGATTTTAGTAGTAGTGCCCTTTGTTTGGTTTTTTTTTTTGGTACCAGGGATCGAACTCGGGTCCTTGTGCTTGTGCAGCAGGTGGTGAAACCACTGAGCTAAATCTCCGGCCCTGTAGTAGTAGTGTCCTTTGACTCTTTATAAAATACAGGATATGATGCCCCAGTTGTGAAAATAAAAATTGTCTTTTGCGTTGCTGAATGTCAAAAGGGGCAGGATCTTCTCAAGTTGAGAACTACTGGTTCGACCAATCAAACTGTAAGGTTTTTGAAGGTCAAAATCTCTGTGTGTATCAAGAAAAACCTGTACATTATCTATGTCATTATGGTCATTTGGTGAACTCTAGCAAATACCTATATGGAATTAAAGACCATTAGGTTCATTCAGTAAATACTGAAAAATTTGTTCTGATTTGAAGTTTCCCAGTGTGAAACTAAGCAGCTGTGATTCATGGAGCCAAGTATTTAACTTGATAAGTCTGATTCCTCATCTAAAAGCCACAGATAATAATAACTTTTAACTCACTGCTTTGAAAGTTAAATGAGGTAATGTATGACTAGTACTAAGCATAGTACCTGGATCCAGATAGACACTCAAGTATTAAAGATTTTAAAATTTTAATAAATATTCAGTTTCTAGCTCAGTGCCCAACATAATAAGCATCTAAAATATTTAACAAATGAATGAATGGAATGTCTAGTTTTATTGGCCAGCTTTCCCAGACCTGGACAAAACACCTAATACCCACAGCTTAAAGGAAGGGAAGTTTATTTGGCTCATGGTTTTGGAGGGTCCAGTCTATGGTCATCAGAATATCATGGCAGAAGGTTGTGGTGGAGGAGAGATGCTTAGCTTATGGAGATCAGGAAGCACAGTAAGGAAACAGTGCTAGAGAGGAAGTGGTCAGGAACCAGATACAGTACTCAAGGTCACACTTCCATGATCCACCCAAACACATCCAGAAATGTGTTTTATTAATATGCTAGGCATGTCTTAATCCAGTCACATTGACAGTTGTGATTAATGTTCACAGTTGTCATACAGGCATAGCTGCTTGTAAGATTCTTTTACCATGCAATGTTGCAGATTGAATATAGCAAGACAGACAAGCCCTCTGTCACTGAGCTATATGTCAAGCCTTACCTGTAAGGTTTATAAAATGTAAAGAACCATGGAAACATAGTCATACTTCAGTATCCATAGAGGATTGGTTCCTGGGCTTCCTGCAGACACCAATGTTTCAGGATACTCAAGTCCCTTATATATACCATATACTATATGCATATAAACTATGTACATCCTCTCTCTATACCTTTAAATTATCTCTAAGTTACTAAACTATATAAGACAATGTAAATGCCATGTAGATAGCTGTTACGTATATTGTTCAGGGAATAATGAAGGAAAAAAAGTCTATACATGGTTTAAAAGTCTGCATGATGATATTTTCCAAACATAATTTGGATCTGTGGTTAGTTGAATCCATGGATACAGTGGGGTAACTGTATATTGCCCTCCCACCAATAGTCTTGTTCACTTGTTCAAGAAAATGTAGTATTGTGATGATATTTTTCCTCTAAATCCTTTATGCCTGTGTTGGATTCTATGATCCAATAGTGAGTTTTAAGTATGAGAGCAAATATGTCATTTACTGAAGTTCATGAACACATACAGTGCGCGTGCACACACACACACACACACACACACACAACCCCCAATTAAATGCCTCTGACTATAAGGCTGCCTGGGATGCTCATTAGGGATTTGATCACAGAAGTACTCTCAGCAATCAGAGAAATGTGATGTAGGTATCCAAGAGAGTGAGATGTTCTTGAAATGGAAAAAAATGTTGATAGGAGAACTGAAAACTTTTTACACCCCTCTGGTTGGTTTATTTTCTCCACAAATACACATTTGAACAAGTTTTAACAACATGGTTAGCATAGGCTGACTGAGCTGTTTCCAACACTATTGATTGTGAAGGCATAGCATAAATTTCCTGGCTGGATTATCAGATATATGAAAAATGTGACTTGAGTCTTTTATATATCAGAAATGAACTTTGATACCCTCACATGAGAAAGTACATCAATTAGGATATCTAGAATAGTGTGAAAGCAGACCTAATGAAATGGAGAATAAGGAAGCCTGGGTTACAGATCAGAGGGTAATAAATTTGAGGCCTTGAAATCATACAAACATGGTTTCTATTCAGGCTCTTAGATTTACCAACTCTAGGACTTTGGTCAGTTTATTTAATATCTCTGTGTGTATAATTTTAATAATAATACTGAATTCATGGGGCTGTTGAGATATTAGAGAATTCTAGGTAAACTACTCCATGTAGCACCCTGTGGATAGTTACTGCATTAGCCAGCTTTCTTATTGCTGAGACGTAATACCCAATACCCACAACTCAAATGAGGAGAGGTTTAATTTGACTCATATTTTAAGGGGATCCAGTCCATGATGAGTTGGCTTCAAGGCAGAAACATCATGGTGGAAGGGAGTGGTGGAGTAAAGCTGCTTAGTTCATGGCAGCCAGGAAGCAGAGCAGTGTGAAAGGAAGAGGTGACTGACCAGATACAATTCCTAAGGCCACGCCTCCATGAACTACTCAAACACACCTGGAGGCATGTTCCACTGTCCTCTTGGTGGCTCTCAAGCCAATCAAGTGAACACAATCAAGCTTAATTAGTACATCCAACCCCTTGTCAACCTGATATTCCCAAATCTCTCTTTATGCTATACTTAACCTCCAAATAAATGCAAGGTCATAATTCCATCTAACATGATACAACCATCTTGTGTACAACTGAAAATGCAATAATCCTTTCCCTAGAGTTTAATAGTTTCAGGATATTTCAAAAATCTAAGACCAAGTCTCTACTGAGACTCAAAGGAAATTCTTCCTGTGAACCTCTGTAAAAATAAAAAACAAGTTACAGAATCCCAAAGTACAATGGGACAGGGTAAACATTCCCATTCCAAAAGGGAGGAGTACAGGGCTATAAAAGAATAGGACCTAAGCAAGGCCGTACCCAGCCAGGCAAACACTGAATCCTGTAGCTCCATGTCTGTCGTCCAGGGCACATGGTGGTGAGATGTGAGTTCCAGAGAACCTGGGCAGCCCCATCCCTATGGTTTTGGTAGTTGCAGCCCATGGATGACAGACTTGCATCCTGTGGACAATACTGTGTCTGCTGTCAGCAGGAGCAGTAGCCAGGCCCCCTTGGGCAATGGTAGCAGCACTTTCTGAGTGCCCAGAAGGTTGAAGCACAGAGAAATGAATCCCAGGGAACCGATTCCCTTGGAGGCCCCTTTTCAGCAGGGGGGGCTCAGGTGCTCTTTTCTCAGATTAAAGGTTTACACTTTTGAGATGGGATCTTGCAGATTTTTGAGATTCATTTAAGGCATTTCTCTTTTTTTCCCTATAGAGTGGTACCTCAGTTCACAAACTTAATTTGTTCCACAATTTTGAAAAAGATGGCCATGTTTGTGTTTGTGTGGGAAAGATGGCTGCAGTCATGTTTGTCACCTGATGTGGCTTGCAAACAAAAACAAAACTTTGCCAAATGCTTTTGTTTGTGAAGCAAATTGTTCACAAAGAAAAGCATTCACGAACCAGGGCACCACTGTACAAAGCACTTTTCTTTTGGCACTAATCTCTTCAGCAATTACACCTCTTTTGGCTCCAGCTTTACACATGATTCCTTCTGAGCCAAAATTTAAGTTTTTCAATTTTTTTCAGCTCAGCTTTTGCTACCAATTCTCACTATAAATCTGGCTATGAGTAGCCAGTAGTGCCCATATCACAGCCTGAATGTTGGGCTGTCTTGAAATTTGCCCTGCCAGATTAATTAGTCCAGTGCCCTTAATCTCAGTCTCCTGTAAAGTCTTAGAACATGGGCAAAATGTAGACAAATATTCTGCCAAAGTGTAACACACATGGCCTCTAGTCCAACTACTAATAGAATCCTTTATCCCAACTAAAACCTCTTGACCCTAGCCTTTTCTGTCTGCATTCTTATTGGCATTCTGGTCTTCTGAACTCCAACCAGAGTCACCTGACAAGCTTTGTTTACAGCATTTTAAGTGTTCTTTAGCTCATATCTCCAAACCTTTTCATACTTCTACAAACCAGTTCCAAAGGCTTCTAAACCGTATAGTTAGATAAGTCACATCAATGACCCCAAATCTTTGGTAACAATTTTCTCTATTAGCTTTTCTGTCACTGAGACACAAAACCCCATACCCACAACATAAATGAGGAGAGGTTTAACTTGACTAATGTTTTAAGGGGATCAAGTCCATGGTAATCTGGCTACAAGGAAAAACATCATAGTGATTGGGCATGCTGCAGCAAAGCTCCTTAGTTCGTGGCCACTGGGAAGCAGAGCAGAGTTATAGTGCCAGGGAGGAAGCAGTGAGGGCTCAGATACAGTACCCGAGGTCATGTGTCCATAACCCATTCAAATACACCCAGAAATGTCCTCATTCTGGGTCTAATCCTTGTTCTGGGTTTCAGTGATTCTCATTCTCAGTCATCTTCAATATTTGGGTCCACTATTAAAATTGTAACTGTTAGTGCTGGTTAATGTTGGATGAAGTTTATTTCTGCCTTAGCTATGTTATATATGCTTATCCTGGTTTTCCAGCATAATGTAGTCACTTAGCAACTCGCCACAATTTTGGGAGAAACATTATCAGTCAGGTTAATCCTGGGCTCAGGATTGCAAAAGCACTAGCATAGAAACATACACTAATTATAAAGTCCTGGTCTCCAAACATTTTTCTAAGCAATAGGACTTTTTAAAAATAAAAAATTCTTGTATAAGATATAATATATAAAATTAATGAACCTGAGTTGCAGAGCAGTAGATGCAAGGTTGGAAGCTTAGGGCTCTACTCTCACGGCCATCACTGAATTATAGGAGGGATCTTTGCAGAACCTCAGGACAATCTGGAACAAGCTTTGAAAACCACAGACCTATTGTGATTCTTGATCTTGCCAGAGTCAAACACTAGCTGTCACTGAGCAGTTTGGTGTCTCTTGTGTCATTCTTTTTCCTGGGTCTCTTCATACATGTCTGGTGAACAGGGTAATACAGTGGCACCTTGGTTCATGGACTCGATTCTTTCCATGATTCTGGGCAGAATCCGAGGTGGATGAAAACTGAATCAAATTCCGTGGTTAGGTTCACTAACCTAACTATTTTCCCCCTAAGGAAAATTTGATTGGGTTCTTGTCCAGTTCTATTTGTAACCAGAGTTGTGGAGAGGATTGAGTTCGTGAACCAAGGTACCACTTTGCAGACAATGGTAATAGGTTGTCTCAATCCCTGATGGGTTTGGTACTATTTGAAGCTAATGAAAAAATAATCACCTCACAATTATACCTGTGTCCCTGTAAATGTTATTCTTCAAAATCCTCAACTGAGTCATGTTTGTTGCAAGATGTTTCAGGCATTAGCTTTGAAACTTTTTTTTTTCTAAGAAATTCTACCTTTTTATTTTATGTTCACATCTTCAATTAAAAACATTTTCTTAGTGTGGGCTACTTGCCACATGAGATCCATGCTGACATCGCTGTCCTATTAAAAGGATCGAACAGTTATCTTTACTTCTTTGTTTTGTAGTGATTTGATGACTATGTCATCAGGATGAATGTCTCACAGTCATTAACATTTGAACTGTAGTTGTATAGTACATGTATAAATTGCATAGCAGACCTACTTCTGAGTACAGGCTCATGTGGAGTTTAGGGATTACCCTCTCCTAATCCCTACAGCAGGCCTGTGTGGTGAGTAGTTATGCTATTTCCATTGACAGCGTTTTCTAATGCACAGAAGAGTTAGTGCTGTGGTTTGGATGTTGACTATCCCCCAAAGCCCGTGTATGAAAGGCTCGGTTTCCAGAGTAAGCTACAGTGAAGTGGTAGAACCTCTAAGAGATGGAGCCTACTGGGAAATCCTTAGGTCATTCAGAGTATGTCTTGGAAGGAGAGTGGGACCCTGGTTCCTTATTTTCTGTCTTTTGCTTCCTGGCCATGAACTGAGCAGTGTTTTCTGCTTTGTGCTCCCTGCCACTGGCATCTGACACTCTCAGCACAGACCCAAAAGCAATGGGTCCACCTTTCATGGATTGGAACCTCTAAAACTGTGAGCCAGAATAAACGTTTTTAGAAGTTACTACTCAAGTATTTTGTTATAGCAACAGGAGGCTGCTCGTCAGTTGGGTAACATGCTGGTGATCAGGGGTATTGGAATGTGACCACGGGAGGGATGGTTCCTTAGCTTTATTCTCATCCATTCTGTGGCCTTGGCAATGGCCAAGAATGGTCCCAACACATCCACAGCTTTTGGTTCCTAGATGTAACCTAAATCACCAGACGAAAAAGAGTTGACTCATAAGTAATGAGACAACTGATTCAGAATGGCAAGATGCTTCTCACAGTGTATTTCCTAGAAATGAAATTGCTTTCCCTAAAGCAATCCCAGAGAGGAAATACAAATGAGACAATTGAATGCAACTAAAATACCAAAAAGGATCAGAAAGTTTTCTATTCCAGGAGACCCTCCTTGGTCAAGCTACCAAAAATTTCAACATCGCCCTTCCAACTTGTAACTTTCCACATTTCTTTTCCCTCATTGTATTTTCTTTGTGGTCCTTAATGGTTGCTAAAACACTATATATTTTACTTTTTGCATCTTTTATATTTGCTGAGTAGTTGTGATCCCTGCTATATCTTTGACATCTAAAAGAGTTGCAGGGGCATGGTTGTTTCTTGATAAGCATTTGTTACAATGATGAGTGAGAAAATCAAGACAATTCCATATACGATGCAGGCATAGTATATTTAATTTTAGCCCGAACGCAGTGTCCCTGCAGATGCAAGATCAGAGTGTGACAAGATATGGTGAGAGGGAACGATAAAGGCACGCTAGCCAGAGCCAGGAGCCAGGTTCCCATCCTGCTTCTGCCCCTTCCACTGAGTGACAAGGGCAGGCCACTTAACTCCCTGGTCCCAGTTTCCACAAGTGTGAGGTGAGGATGATTCATAGCTGATTGTTATGGGAATGAAGTTATTAAAAACCCTGGCCAAAAATATGTGCCTAATGAACATAAGCTGGGTCTGAGGCAATACTCTTAGAAGAGTATTAAAAGCTTCTCTCTTTTAAAAAGCATTGATTTTAGTGAGGGATAAAAGCTAAAGGCAGTGTGACATTTTTATTCTCCTGAAGGAGCCCTAAAACATTTTAGCAATTTCCCTTCTGGCAAATTCCAGAATAAAAACCGGCTGCTTGGCACACCTGCCTGTCCCTTTTACTCAGGCCCACATGGGCAGGCGGAGCCCCAGGGGGTCCAGGGCAGCTCGTGGGTGCCTGAGGACTGCAGGTGCCTTGTGGGGCCTCACACAACTGCAGAGGCCAGAAGGACACACAGAGGATGCCAGGGGCAGGGAGATGGAGCTAGCAGGGAGCGGGTTGTGAGAACGCTTTCTTAAACAAGTGCGGGTTAAAGCTGCATTTAACAGCAGTTTTATGCTTCCGGTGCGTATAATGTTCATATTAAAAACGGAAACTGTAGTAAAATCAATCAGGACGCCCATGATGTCCAAGGTATGAAACACAATGGTTCATAATGCCTCATGTTTTCAAGTGAATCTTCACAGCCATTTCTTCGGGCAGGGCCTGAGATGTGCTGAGTTATGGGAGATCATTAAGGAGGCCTGGTCCTGGGAGACTTTTCTGAAGCCAAACCTGATCGTGGTAGGGAGAATGACCAGGATGGAGGGAAAGCTGAGAAAGTGGATTTGTTTGTGTGCAGGGAACATTTTCACAAGCCTTTCTAGTTGTGACAAGATGAATGAAGGGAATCCATCAACCTCCTGAAGGCTGCATAAATTGAATCAATTACACTTGCTTGGATTCTTGGGAAATAATGGCTTTAAACAGTTGTCTTTCCACACTGTTTGTTAACATCACTTTGGGGAAGGACTTTCAAAGGGTAACAGTGACAATGGCGGGAGGGACATAGACAAGAACCAAGTGAAGAAGGGTCCTCTTTTAAATGAAGCGCCTCCCAAGCCATTTCAACATTAACTTCACAGCATGTCTTCAAGATGTCCGTGATTCAATACAAAATAAAGCCAGAGATTGAAATTGCAAATAAACCAAGATGGGTTTTCCAAGATTGTTTTGCCTTGTAGCTATTCCCTTGCAAATGTTAAGACAAAAGAATTACTGAACAAGGAAGACAAAGCACCACATACTATGTGAGACAAGTTCATGCCAGTCCTCCAGAGAAAGTCTGGAGGTGGAGGAGCATCTCTCCTCTGTGCGGTGGGGTAGACCTGGAGAAGGTGGGAGAAGAGGATGCAGCCCAATTTCTACATGGTTTGGAGCCCAATCACCTCATGTATTTTATTTCTTGTACAAATACAGGGATTGTTTATCTTTTTTTTTTTTTTTTACTTTTGTTAGTACATGTTCGAAGTACATAATGATTACATTCACGTGTACATAACACACTTCAATCCCCTTCTTTTTCTCCCTCCTTCCACCTTGCTTTTACTTTTCCAGCATCAGATTCATTTATTCATAAGACCTTATTAGGTTAATTATCATATATACAGATTGAAAACCAGGCTAGTAGGCCAAAGAACATACAAAACGTGTAAGACAATTGTACTAAATTAGAGTACATTTTTAGTTACATTGTGCTGGATTACAATACCTTTTTTTGTTTCTCTTTTCTTCCTCTTATCTGTCTTTTATTTTCTATATATATATATATAATATAGTTTTTCATATAAGAGAAATCATGCAATATTTAAGCTTATGTGTCTGAGTTGCTTCACTTAACTTATGGTCTCAAAGTGAATCTACTTTCCTACAAATGACTCCTGTTTATTCTTTTTTCTGGCAGACTAGTACTCTACTGTGTACAAATACATTTTTTATCCATTCATCTGTTGTTGGACATATAGGCTGTTTCCAAGATTTAGCTATTATGAATTGTGCTGCTATAAACATAGGTATGCATGCATCACTGTGGTATGATGTCTGACTCTTTGGGAAGATACCTAGAAGGGGAATAGCTGGGTCAAATGGAATTTCTACTTTGTTTTTTGAGAAATCTCCATACTGATTTCCATAGTGGTTGTATCAGTGTATAGTTCCACCAGCAATGGAGAAGTGTTCCTTTCTTCCCACAACCTCACCAGCATTGTTACAGCAGTATCACACACACAGCTCCACGGTGCACTATTCCTGCTTCAAGTACTGATTTACAACAGGTGGAACAGGTATGCATTTGGCTAATGGGCTTGCTCCGGTTTGGATGTGTTTTGTCCCCCAAAGGCTAATATGCTAGAATCCTGGTCCCCAGTGTGGCACTGCTCAAGTGGTGGCACTTGTGAGATGTGGGGTCTCATGCAAGGTGGGTAGGATTTGAGGTGTTGTCCTCAGAGAGGATTGGTGCTGTTCTTTCTGGGTAAGTTAGTTCTGTGAGACTGAAGAGGAAAGAGGAAATAGGAAGCCTGGCCCCTGGATCTCTCTGACTTCCTGCCTTGATTCCTTGAGCACTCCTATCACAATGCTGTCCATCATGTTGTGATATAGCCACAAGACCTTTACCAGAGCTGGGTGGATGCTGGGGCTGTGCTCTTGGATCTCCAGAATTTTACGCTAAATCGCTCTCTTTTTTAATATATTACTCAGCCTCAGGTATTTTGTGATTGCAACAGAAATGGACTAACATAGAGTTAAAATCTTTTTACACTGGAAGACTAAAATTTACACACAAGGCAACACCAGTCTAGAGCAGTAATGTATGAAAGGGAATGGGAAAGGAAGGAATATTGACCAAGTGAATAAGATGCTATGGGCCAGGCACTGAAATGACAAACACTGCCTGTGTTTGTCGAGTTCCCATTAACAATTTGTCACCACCTGAGCAGATCAGCCAGTGATGCTGCAGAGGAGGGTATGCCCTCTGTGAGAGACTTCCAGTTCCCATCATGCTTCTGGACACGGGACTCAGCCTGTGGCTTAGGGACAAGGAGAACAACCGACAAGCAGTGGCTCTACCCTTCTCAGGCCAGAAACCTCCACTTAGAGGTTGGTGGATGCTGATCAAACCTCGTTAACTATCTCAACAAAACAAAATGTTTCCTTCTTTTGTTTTTTTTTCTATTAAAGTAGTAGTTTAACTTTTAATTTTATTTTATTAGTATATGTTCACAGTTCATGCAGTTTACAACTGTTATTTTCTGTCATGAAAACATTTAATAAGTACTTTTAAAATAGGTGTGAATGAAGTTATTGTCTAGGTGAATGTAAATACGAGATGAAACAAAAACCAAGGGATGATAAAACTTAGTAGTTTCTTCATGCGAGGAGAGAAAGGGAACAAAATAGTTAGGTGTAAATTGGTGCCAACAATCTAGTCTGTAGCTGGGAGTTGGGGTCAAAGGAATTCAATGCATTAGTAGAGTAAACCAGCAATAAAATAAAATGAGTTAAGATGAAAGAAAGCCTATGGAAGAAAGCAGGATAATGGCATATTATGAATTGAGGATTAGGATTAATCCAGTTCAGCACACTTGATTTTTGTAAAAATAAATGAAGGAACAAAGAAATGAATGAATGAAAGCATAACCAATGGAATGAATAAAAAATGAGTGAATCGTGTATCTCTTTTAGCACAGTGGTAATTTTTACTCGAGTGATGGATCTAGTGACCAGGATCTCTGATGACCCAAGTGATTTATTTAGTACAAGTAGAATCTAATTTACAGAGATGCTGAGATGTGTAAGGATATTGTGATTAAGCAATAGCACAAAGACCAAGGATTCTGTAAAGGATTTGGAACATGGTCCAATTCTTGGTTTGCTTCTCAGAGTCTCAGAACTACAGTTGCTAATGGCGATGAGTGATGGTAGTGAACTGCACCACCTGAAAATCCGAATGTCAGCTGCATTTCTATTTTTTAAAAAGCAGTATTAGTTTCTTGATACAACAGATATGTATCCATGTCTTCCAAGGAGACAGACATTGTTTTATAGAGCAGAAAATGTCCCAGATGTTACCTTTAGGGGCTTACAGTCTTGCTGTGGTGACATATGCATAAGTAGTTCATCCCTGCTAGCAAGGGAAACCGATTATAAGTCGGGTGAAGGTGGGTGGTTTCAGTCTGGAGAAAAGAGGAGCTATTGGAATTAGGGGTGTTTCCAAGGAGAAGATGGGGTGATGTTGGAGGATGAACACATTTTCTGGAGGCTCATTCCAGCTGTTCCCATTGCCATGACTAATCAACATTGCCATGCTAATCAATATCAGCTCCATCAAATAAGGTTTGTGGTGGAGAGTTGGGGGAGTTTTAGGAAACCCAGGAATATCTACTTCCCAATTCTTTTATTAAAGAGGAGAAGTGTGGCTGTTAAGAAAGAATTGCCTTTTACTTTAAGTTTACACTAATTAATTTCTACTACTTTCTGTTTCATGGATGATTTTTACAATTCTTTTTAAATTCAGTCCTAAGCACTGGATTGTGTGTTTGTGAAGCCATAAGTCTTAAGACTCTTGAGAAAGTGAATCAACTTTTCAGGGAGTTTAAAAGATATTTTCAAGCAAAACTGTGAAGAACTTGGCTGAATTTTCTAATTTTAGTATTTTGGCACATTACACAAGCAAATAAAGGTCTCATTTTCATACGCACAGAGTTTCTCTATAAAAAAGTCTACTTGCCTGTATATAGACACACATGTGTATATCTATAAATGTACATGTAATTACTGAAACTTTATTCTAGCAAGTAGTGCTGTGTGTAATATACTAGGAGAGCAGTATTTCAGTGCCAGTTAATGTTTATTCTTGAACAACTCTGTACAAAAGCAGCCAGTTATCTCTTTGGGTTTAAAAACCTTGAAATGTGTTTGGTATGACCAAAACAATCATGCCTCAGAGAGAAAGGACTCCTCAGAATAAATACATAGATGGTGGAAACAGTCACTTCACTTCCATAGTTTACAGACTGGAACACCTAGCAGGTTATAATTTATTAACTTTGGGGAATGTTCTGGAGGAGGTTGGCGGTTATCTGATGAAGCTGCTTTTGTGACTTCTCTACAAAGTGAAGAAACTTCCATTTGATATATTGCTCATTTCTTTGTTGATTTTACTGAGGCACTTATTTATCTAATCTTCACAGAATAGTTTCCATTTACACAGAAAAAAAAAACTTGGAAGATTTTACTCACCATTTTATCTTTCTCTCTCTTCCTTTCTTGCAAATGTTACCTTATTTAAAAATCACCACGAGTTGCCTTCATCAGCTCTTTCTGAACAAAGATCTCTTTATTCCAGAGGGGTTCCTAATGAAATGAGCATGATTAGAATTATCAGTGATGCCAAAAGTATTAGCCAGTTTAATTCCACTTTTGGTGATAGGTAGTAGTTTTAAGTTTTTATGACATGGCTTTTAAATAATATTAGCAAATGGTAATAAACCCCTATCATGGTAAGTCAGAAGTGTTTCTCCACATGGAGAGAAGTCACAGTTGTTTTGAGCATTAAAGGCCCATTAACTCATGGACAGCTGATCGACATTTGTGAAGAGTTGCAGTAGTGGGAAGACTACTCCAGAAAGTTAGGTTTTCAAGGGCTCCCTGCCTAACAAGATTGAAGGGCTGTCCTTAGACTCTGACTGTGTCTTCCAGCCTGGTAGATACTTGGTCAGAGGCTAGGGCAAAACCAGCAGTAGAAGGAGGATGGCCACTTGCATGTCCATTGTATAGAAGTGACCACCTTCCTGTACCTGGCCACCCTGGTCTCTACACTGTGAAGAGGAGTTTCTGCATATATAGTGAACTCTTCCACCTTTAGGAATTTTACAGGCTATGCTTTGCTCTAAGAAATTTTGGGAAGAAAAAGATTTACATTGAATGTTTTTCTACAACTTTCCAGTACATTCAAAAAAATTCTCTGAATGACAGGGATCTTGTAGGAAGAACTTATATTCCTGCAGTGAAGCCAATAGATGATGGTGCACCTGATTTTATGGCAAACAAGTAGGGTTGCCCTCTATCATAGGACACAGAGAGAACACAATAGTTCCACAATCACTGTGGGTTGGAAAGTGCAAGCCTGGAATTGTAGTAAAGACAAAGGCTGATCTGCGCCTGAAAAATCTCACCACAACTGGAAGCCTGCTGATGATAGCTTCATTTAAGATTCAATGCCAGGGATGAGTGCTCGCCACAGCTGCCTGGCTGTGCTCCTGAGTCCTAGGAAGTGCAAACAAGTTCAGCCACCATGCTCACCAGCGGGCAAATGGCTCAGGATGAGGGAAGGGGTTTGGCAGTGATGAAATATGCAGGGAGAAAGCGGTGAAGAAATAGGACCACCACATAGATCTGTGGGAGGGTGGAAAAAGATGAAGATAAGGAAAGGGGACAAGGCGTTCATTTCCTCATGCAGCAAGTATTTCTTAAGCTCTTTCTTGTGTGCCAAACTCAGTAAGTATTAAGGGTTTAGTGGTAAACAACTGAGATCAAGCCCTTTGGGAGATGGATCTGGTGGCATCAGTGATAGAAACGTGAAGACTGAGGGAAGACTGACAAAATCAAAGGTGGCAGTGTAATTTGGAGGTGGTATGGCATTGCTCTTCCAGGGGGCAGGGAAGTCAGTGGGTGAATTGAGGCTGGTTTCCAAACAGGATGATGTCTGAGCTGACTTCAGCTGAAGGCAGAGGAAGCACAGGGTGCTTGAGAACAGTGCAAGGAAAAAGCAAGGGAGGGTGCTTCTGAGAGAGCATGATGCGGAAACCAGGGGAGACACAGAGAAGAGAAGAGGGGGTGAGAAAGGAAATGTGCAAGGTATGTGACCTGAGAGGGAACACAAGCGGGGACATCTGGACAAAGAGATTCAGGAAAAGGGGAACAGGAAGTACGTGCGCACTGGAATCGCAGTCAGACGCATACTACATGGCAGATAAGCAGTTCTGTGGGCTGATTCTTAAAAGATTCCTAGAGCTTTGGTTCTGATCCATGGCTAAGTGCTGGAATTGCCCTGGAAACTTTCAAATACACAGAGATCTTGGTCCTCCTCTCCCCGTAGAGATCCCCGTCCAGGTGGCCAGGATGCGGTCTGCACACCAGGGCTTTTAAAGGTGATGCCATTGCATGCCCCTGGTTAGGAGTAAGGTTGACTTTGTGCTTTGGGTTTGTTAGGAGTAAAATGAGGAAACTAATATTACCTAAGTCAAGATGAAGGACAAAAGTAACCTTTAGATCAATAAAGGTTGGTGTGCAGTAGTAGATCTCAACTGGGGTGAGTTTGCCCCCAGCAGTGTCTGGGGACAGTTTTGACTGTCACAGCCCAGGAGGAGGGGCTCCTAGCATCTGGTGGGCAGAGGGCAGGGATGCTGCTAGTACCTCATAAAGCACAGGGAAGCCCCCCAAGAAAGCTCACAGTGTCCACAGTGCTTGGGAGAGAGTCCATTGGATGGAGTGTAAGCCCAGTTGCTAGTCTCAAATCCTAGCTGCTCCCTGAACATTTGTATGACCTTGGGTAGTCAATACTCAGCGTCTTTGTGTGTTGGTTTTGTGATAAATGAAATGAAGAAAATAATGTGATTCAACTCACAGGGATGAAATGGTTAATACATGTGAAGGCAGAGCAGCCCTGGGCAAGTCCTTTGCTTTTACGTGGGAAGTAAGAAATGACTATCCTGAAACCACAGATGAAATTCTGGAATTTCTTTTGCCTAGATCCTTGTGCTTAGGAGTCTTTAAAAAAAAAAGGATCAAATAGAAAAGATCATCATTGTTTATTAAGAGCTGACTACATGTCAGGCAATATATTAAGTGCTTTATGCATATGATCTCATTTGATCTTTACTGAACCCTAGATGATATAAGTATCATGAATCCCATTTTACAGAAACAAAAAACAGGTGTGAGTAGTTCAGGATCTTTTCTAAATTCACATAGAAACTATGGGGACAGGGTTTGTCACGCTGCAAATCCTGTGCAGTTGACATATTATATAGGCCAACTGTGTGACTGCAAAGAAAACATGAAGCAGGAGGAGGTCAATATCTTAGGCCTTTTGACTCCTTCCTGCCTGGATTTGCATCTTTTGGTCCAGCTCCATCAGCTTTTTCCTTGATCTTGAGTTGCCATGGGAACCGCCACTGCACTGGTTAATCTTTTTGGGCACTAGTCTCAATACTCTTGTCGTCACATATTCTGTGGGGAAAATTTTTGACCAGGAAGCCTAATATGCTTAATTTAGCTTTCACTCATTTTAAACATTAGTGAAAGCTAAATTTTTTTTTTTTTGGTACCGGGGATCGAACTTGGGTCCTTACACTTGCGAGGCAGGCAGCAACCTCTGAGCTAAATCCCTGGCCCTAAAGCTAAATTTTTAAAAGAAGATAAACATAAAAGTTCCAATGTTTTCTTACTGCATGGGGCCCCTGGGCTGAATGGATCCACCTTGGAACCCACTTCTCTAGGGTTCCTACCACTTTTGTGTACGAAGAGCTCCTTTCCCCTTTATTCTAACAAGATATCATCACATTTATAAGGGATATTAGCTTGCAAACTAAGGACAAAAATTACAAAAAAAAATCAGGTCTTAATGTGATTTAACCAAAGTCTAGCCACAGGTGGCTTGGCCAGGGCTGTTCATAGGACTTCAGTACTGTTTCACCAGCTGCATTTGTCTGTGATAAACATACTCTAAGCTTAGCATCTACGTGCTTTGCAAATGTTTTCACTTCTTTTCCTTATTCCTGGTTTCCTATGATACCGTTTTGTTAGATCCCAACACAGTCTTGATAAATAAATAGGAAAGCAGCTTTATGATAGCATCACTGGCCAGGGATGAGTTGAAGGTCGAAGACATCAGCTGTGTTGGTAGCCAGAGCCATCCTGGTTCAGGATCCCGGATCTGGGGGCAGAGGCAGGGGAGAGCCAAACAGAAAACCAGGAAGAGTGGGGCAAGCAGAGGTGGCAATAGGGCTCCTGCCTCAAGGTCCTCCAGTTTGTCAGAAGTCCTGATTCACTCTGTTCATCCAGTTGCATTTAGAACTTTCAGATATGATGGCCTATAATTCCTCAAAGCAATGTAGTGAAAAGAACTTTAGATTTCAGTTCTAAGAGAGCAGTTTTGTTGCTGATGTTGTAATTGAAGAAATTCACTTTATACTTTTGCATTCTTGGGAAGTTAAGAATATATAAACAGAGCCAAGGAATAGAAAATTCTATAGCAATTTATTAAAATGGTGCTGTACAAAGATATTTATGCAATCAGATAAGCAGTTAGAGGGAGGGACATGATTAGCTCCCTGTATGTACAATCATCTTTTATATCTGAGGATGAAAAAGCAGATGGTCTTGTTATCAGTTTGCATATTTGTCTGAAAAAAAGCAAACACAGGTGTAAGACCCACATTCTATTCCACATGGCACACATGTATGAGCCCAGCTCTGGCTTTGGGAGGATAAATGCTACTTATTGAGCCTAATATCAGTTCACTGTGCTCC
Source organism: Heterocephalus glaber (assembly GCF_000247695.1). The sequence goes on along the minus strand of NW_004624763.1, from coordinate 14,797,930 downwards.
AGGGCACACTGAATCTTTGATCTAGAACCCACACTCTTTCCAGTAATCACACTCCGACTCCATTTTCTCCAGCCCTTATTAATATTGAACTTGGAGTGTGTGCACTAATGAGTCTTTGGCTTTATTTATCCAGAAGTAATTATAAAATTACTACCATTGCTAGGCACTATGAAAGGCACCTGCTCGGTGAAAGATGTTTGATTCGACACTTTGGCTTCAAAGTGAGAGGCACAGTCCAGTTATTCCTCCCCCATAGAGTGGTTCTGAGTACCAAATGGGTGGTATTTCTGTTACTTTCTTGTTGGTAGAATAAAATATCTGATCTCCATGAATTAAAGGAGGTCACAGTTTGTAGAGGTGTCAGTCTGTAGTGGGCTGGTTCCAAGGCAGAGCAGCATGGCAGAGGGGCATCACAGAGGAGAAACAGTCCATAGCATGTGAGGCAGGGAGCAGAAAGGGATCAAAGAAGGAGGGAGGACCCATATACATCCTTCCAGGCCACACCCACAGTGACCTAGATCTTCTTGCCAGGGTTCACCTCCCAACATCACATCCAGCTATAAATCCATCAATGGACTAATCCAGTGATGAGTACCACACACCTGTGATCCAGTCACTTCCCAAAAGCCCCAACTGCAAGAGCGTGAGGGGTTGGGGGACATTTTAGATATAAATCCTAACAGCTGGTATCTGTGAGGTAGCAGCACTACCTTTCTGATATCCAAGGGAAGCTGTCACAGAATTCAGGCCCCAAATGGGTTTTCTTTTAGCCTATTGAGTACACACACAAAGTTTAGTACAGTGTATGGCATGGTTAGCCTGTTTCTTTAACTCTTCCCATCCTCTTCTGTCCTCACAGGAGATGGGCTTTTAAGGGCTCACGGCACACAGCTCTGACTTCCTGCAGCAGTGCTGGCTGTCAGTTCTCAGCCTCAGTTACTTTCTTGGCCATGCTCTGGGCTTAGCACCTGACTTGCTCTTTGGACTCACCCATCTCATTCTCCTTCCTTATAGCTGCTCAGTTCTTTGGTGCCCCCAGCAACCCATCCCCAGTACTTCTCTGCCTTAACCACAGTTGTCTGGGTGGCCCGCAGCCTTTGGCTCTTTCCCAGATGGATGGCTCCAGGACATTCCTGCTACAGAGCCAAGGCAGGGTCAGGGAAGAGAGGCCTCCACGCTGGTCCAGCCTGAGACTGTGATCTCTACATGCTGCTCATGCTGGCTGGAGCAAAGTCTCATGGCCTCTATGACTTTTCATACTAAAAGATTGTTCATCTCTTTCAATTATTCTATTTGGTGTTGAACCTCATGAGGAAGACAATGAGAGGAATGAAATTTTGTTGCAGAAGTTGTATGGTTGCCTCAGTGCTAAGGTCATGGTGAATGTTTATTAAATTATGGTTATTGTATTTATCTTTGTGTACTAGGGCTGCCATAACAGAATATTACAGTCCAGGTTGGCTGAAATAGCAAGAATTAGCCTCACAGTTCTGGAAACTAAAAGTCTGGTGTCAAGGTGACCACCAGAGTCAAGGTGTTGGCAGGGCTGTTTCCTTCTGAGTCCTCTCTCCATTTTTTATTGCCTCCACATGGTCTTCTCTGTGTGTGTGTGTCTGTGCTAAACTTTTCTCTCATGAAGAGACCAGTCATATTGGATTAGGGCCCACCTAAATGACCTCATTTTAATTTAATTACTTATTAACGGGTAGATCAAATGTGCTATTTATACACAGTGGCATACCACTTTGCCATGAAGAAGGATAAAATTAAGTCATTTGTCAGAAAATGGCTGCTCTTTGAGACCATAATATTAAGTGAAGTAAATCTGACACACAAATTTACATATCTCATGATTTCTCTTATATGAAAAACCCAAGTATAAATAAATTAAAAAGCAAAATAAAGGTACATAATAGGAAACAAGGAGATGGCTCTTTTGCAAAAGGGAAGGGACCAAGAGATAGAGGAGGGGAAGGGAACAAAAAAGAGTTAAGATGTGTTATGTATGGGTACCACCTTCCCATGGCGAATATGATCATTATCTACTGCAAAAAAGTATTAATAAAAACAAAAGGTAAAATGTTCCATCTCCAAATACATGCTGGGGCTGGGGGTTGGTATTTCAACATATAAATATTCAACCAATACATTTACCTAGTCCTACCTCTTCAAAAGGTCGTGTTCAGGATGATGAGACATAAGCAGGTAATTCAGTGTAGGCAAGGAATGTGTTCGCCCTGCTAAGGGATATGCTGCTTTTGTTCACTGCATAGCATCTGTTAAAAGTGGCTCTGCCCTGACTTAGACTTGAACTCCAATTCCAGAGCAACATATGGATTACAGCCAGGAGTAGCTGCCTCACCAGGCTACTGGCCTGATTAAGCCATACGAGCTCATTGGAAACCCTGTCTTAACTTTTCGGCATGTAGAAGTTGTTGGTGAAGAAGATGAAATGACTGAAGAAACTTTGGGGGCTGCTGAGCAGGTCCAGTGGCACTGCACCTTCCAGGGCCCAGTAATGCTGTTGGTATAGCACATGCTTCTCCCACATGGAGAACCATTTCATGGACCATGGAATGTCACATCCCACAGAGACTAGAAACTAGATGCTGCATAGCTGTCTGGCATGTCTGCTTCTCCAAAGACTCCTCACTTTCTGTCTCACTTTCTAAAAGATGGTTAGCATAACTGGGACAATCTTGGGCTATATCTAAAGCTCTGGTGGAGGAGGAAAATAAGCAGCATAAGTGGTAACTGTGGCATGTGCGCCTCTGCAAGGTGTTCTGTGTTTTCTTACAATATCACATGTGGGTGCTGCAGAAGAGAAAAAAACCTTGCTCATAATTCGAGCTCGAATTCAGGGGTCAGTAATGCACTAATTCCTGAGATTTGGGAACAGTGACTACTTAGGGATCCGTCAGAAGGCAGATTCACAAAATGGTGCCCATAGCCAAATTCAACTTGCTGCTGTGTTTTGCTTGGCAAATAACGTGTGTATGTGTGGATTGTGTTTCAGGTGTTTGTAGACAGAGTAAACATTCTCTAGTTTTCCACAGTATTTATCACTCACTGTTATCTTTTTCCTACTTGATTCACATGTTTGCATTACTTGGCTGGCCTGTGAGTCTTTAACCGTGTTAGTTCTAATAGACATGAGAGGAAAAGTATAATAATAAAAGAGATGAAAAAACAGTAGGTACAAATAAAGTAAAGAGGGGCTAGAGCTGTATTCAGGAGATTATATTATATCAAATTCTGGGAAGACCAGGCTCCTGGCACTGCACTGGAGCAGTGGTCCGTCAAAGACACCAGAGAGGTGACATGGGGAACAGAGCAAGGAACAAGAAGAGGAAAGGTGTTCTATCTGTCAGGTATTGCATCTCAGGCATTTTACTACAATATCCCATTTAATAAACACAAACACCTCTTGCCAAGCAGGTATTCTTATGCCATTTATAGTTTAGTAAAGAAATATTTTTCATTTAGATGTGCTATAGGCTAAGTGCTTTTGTTTATAAAAGGTTGAGTGTTAACATATTTGCTCAAGATAATGAGTTCTAACAGCAGAGCGAGCTTGCAAGCCCAGGGCTGTGTGGCTCTAATGCCGAAGCATTTAGATTTCCCATTATACCTATTGTTATAGTGAGGTGTTTGTTTTGGTATCATCTTCAATTCTGGGGAAAATAAAAGTACTTTTTTTGCCATGTTCTTTTATACCTAAAATGAAAGAAATTTTATTAGTTACCAGAGAAGAAAATGCATATTATTGTAACTTAAATGACCTCCTTTACTGAGCAAAGGATGGAGGAAATTGAAATGGAAATTGAAATTGCTCTTAGCCACTAAGAATATTAACCCCTCAAATGCAGAAAAACAGGAGCAGATATAGATGGGTCTGAGTGAGAGTTGGTTACAAATACAAACCAGGGCATTCCAGGATGAAAATTACAGACAGAATCAACACTATATCTCTAAAAACAAGTTAAAGATGCATTGAAGAAGAGAACACACATGACTACTTTGGTTGTTGAAGGATCTTTCCAGTAAAACCTTTGAACAGCACTTAAAGTAGAAAAAAATGGTCTATGATAGATTGAGACCAAGGTTTCCAGGGGAAGGGAGAGCATGCGGGAGAGTTATTGAGATACCACAAGGTAGAGGTTGTGTTACAAACAAACAAGAGAGAAATATCTAGGTGAGAACACTTAAAATGAGAAATAGAGAAAAAAAATAGATGTCACTACTAAATCTATAGGAATGATAAAATTAACTATCTGAAATCACAGACATATAGAATTTCCTTTTTATTTGTGCTTAAGAGGGCACTGTCATAAAGGAAAATGTAAACAATTAGGACATGATTAAGACCCTGTAAAAGCAGCTCGTGATAAAAGGTAGTTAAAAGTCCACTTAGGGTTCTTGGACATATGTATGCCTGGAATGTGTGTTTCTAAGATGTTGGTGACAACAGCAGTTAGAGTTAATTGTTGGCCTCTGTGGGCTCTTATGAAAATCCGTAAGAAGTGAAAAATGGTAACAAATTTACTTTGCCAGAGGGCTTTACAGTTGTATAGGAACTCACGAGATGCCTGTTTTACATCAAGAATTTCTTGGGGAACGTTAAATGTCTTGAGTAGCCCACTTGTGCCAGACACTCTCTGCCTTCCCCTCCAGACTGACTTTCAGCAGGAGTCCTGTACCTTCTGGCTTCTCGTCAAGTTTGGCCAGTGGGGGCATCTGGAGAGAGGAAGGCAGGAGAGATGCTCAGAGTCTACAGACGAGACAGTTGCAGGAGGACACCAGCAGGTCCCCAGTAGCTGATTGCTTTGGTTTCCTCTCACAGGTTAATGTTGGGTTGGCCAAGGACAGGTTTGGGGTCAGAGTTCAAGTCCATGCCTGGTGCAAGGCAGAGGTTAAGATTATTCCAGGGGAAAAAAACTGTTGTTATGGCCAGTAGCTCATGCTACTTCTTACAAACTATAGCAAGCCTTGGTACATACACAGAAAGTCTTGCTTGGAAATACTTTTCATTTGGAGGTGCTACAGACTAAATGTTTTTGTCCCTCTCTGAACTCCTATGTTGAAATCGAATGCCCAGTAAAATGACATTTGGAGATGGGTGCTTTGGGAGGTGATTAGGTCGAAAGAGCAGAGCCCTCAAGAATGGGTTCAGTGCCCTTAAAAACAAGACCCCAGTGAGCTCCTTTGGCCCTTCTTCCATGAGCCAGGAAGCAAGTCCTTGCCAGACACCAAATGTCCTGGGGTGTTGACCTTAGACTATCCGGGCTCCAGAAGTTCAATCAGTACATGTTTGTTGTTCCTAAGCCACTGAGTCCAGTCCACTGTTCTATTAGAGCAACTCAAAGGCACTCAGAAAGGAGATACTGTAGGAAAGGCCCTAACATACCTATGGGCATTGGGTCCATATATTCAGCTCCTTATTCAAGCTGCTGGTTGAAGAGCATTGATTTTTCACACGACGTGGACCCGTGGGAGTTTAAATTGTCATTGGTTACTTTCATTCTGTAAGATTCCCAAGTACCTTCTACGCGCCACATAAGGATGGGCAGCTATTGCGAAGGGGAATCCCAGGCTCTGTGAGGTGAGGTGAACTGGGAGGCGAAGTAAGGACATTTGCTTCTTGTCAACAGGCCGGGAAAGAAAAGTCCCCTTCTCCCCACACTGTGCTCCGGAGCCATGGGAGGAATCAGAGGCAGTATCTTCAATACTTAACTGGGCCCCAGCCAGAGCAGCAAGGTTAACAGCTTCTCAGTGCTTTTGGCCACCAGAGCAAACCACATGAATCGCCTGCTGCCGCTGTGGCCCCTCCTGGCCTCCTTGGTGCCAGCAAAGACTTCACTTCTGTCCCCTCCACCCATATCACAGGGCCACCCAGGTTTTGTTTATACACTGGTTCAGCCTTGAATATGCTGAGCTTGGTGTGGAGCTATTCTTAGGAGCCATCAAGTATGAAATATAAAGTTCCCAAGTTAAAAAGCAGCCATACAAAAAGAGAATTCAGTTATGCTTTGAATATGCTGAATGAGGCTACTTCCCCCGGCAAAGGATGTCAACGTTTCTGGACTTCCAATTTAAACAGCTTCATCATTGCAACGTCTAGGAAGAAGCCTTTGGACAAGCAGGGAATCAGAGCTAGGGGATGGCAGGGGTTTGGGCCCCCACCATTTCCCACACAACCCAGAGACCAGTGGATAGACACTAAAACCCTAGCGCAATCTCCAAAAGAATCAAAATAAGATATATCCCGTGGGGTCCTTGATTTCAATGCCTTCCTCAAAGGAAGAGTAGTAGGTAGGTGGCTGGAGAGGGATTTTTTACATTTAAAAAACACAAACTGCAAGAGTAAAGGTATTAACACTGTGAACCATACAACTCAGCACATCCCTACCCACTCCACCATCTCCTGGAGAAACGAGGGCACAGAAAGGCGGAGAAATTGGTAGTTATCAAACAGAAATAGTGCTAGATCCACTATCTCCACATCTTTCCAAGTTTTGCAGGCTCGGCAGAATGCTGCTCAAAAATGAACAGCCCATATGCAGGCAACGTTCTCACTGTAATCCCCTATTTAGTAAGAAAATAAGAAATTGCTTTGGCATAATTTGGTAGCCTCTGCATTAATATCATATTACTGAAAAACATAGTATAGTTTCCTTTCCGTAGCCCCAAATTGTCTTGCTTAACAATTTAAGGAGGAATTTAAACTAGGTCTTAACTCAAACTTAAAACAAATATTAGCCTAGTTATAATTTAGAGCCAAATAATCTGTCCTAATGGATTTCCCTTGTGGGGCAGTACAGAGCAATTTAAAGAGATTTTACAAAAATAATAAATTCCACCTAAGGGAAGCGGAAATCTACAATTCTTTTAAAAGTGAGTCACATTTCCAAAGAACTGAAGGAAGGCGTCCATGTGGAGACTCTATCCATGGCTTGACCTGACTTCATAGAGGAAACCCGACAGAATATCTGTCTACTTTTGATGGAATCTGAGACTTTTTTCTTTCTTGCTCCTTAAACAATACTCGAATCAAGTCACGGCTGAATGAATGCATTGCTCTGGTATTTTAGTGTATTGCAATTTATGGCAGTATTTACTTCAGTTCTTGGCTTGCTGACACTAAAATTATCTTAAACAGGAATTATAATGTAAAATTAGATTAGATATACTTCAACAAGTTTATCTCTAACAATAAATATATACAAATTCAGAAATGAAGTACCCTGCAATTTTCAGCCAGTGCTTAAAGTAATTACACGTTCTGGGGTGATAACACATGCAGGGTGGGGGGTTATTGCCCCACAATCTGGCGAGCTACCTCACATACCGAGCATGTTAATGCTAATTAACAGATAAGTGTAAATCTGTGGCTTCCTCAGATTCTGTTGCTCTGCCAGTTTTCCCTTGATTGGAAATTGCAGGCCGAATTTCCTCTCATTCTGGCTTGGGCCATTCAGGCATAGTTTGAGATGTCTTTCTTCAGTTCATTTTAATCCATCAGATCTGCTCGTTGCTGAATGCCTCACTGTTTGTTTTTAATTCAGTGGACTCGAACAGTTTCCTCCACGACTGCCTGTTATAATCAATCATAGGGGAATGTAGACTCTGTGGAACAATAGGTGGGGATGACATGTTTACTCCACACTCCCTCATCCCTGTCGAAGAGGTGTTTTTGTTTAGCTGCTAATAAAGTGGCATTTTGAAATATGTTCCTGAACCAGGATGGAGGAAGCCATGCTCGGGAGTAAGCTTACTTCCATTCAGGCAGCCATAGCCCTTGTTCCCAGGGGGGGCAGCGCCGCCCCGAGGGACTCCAGTTAAGATGAGGATGCAGAGGGCCAGGACCCCTGTCCCGCGGGGTCTCAGATACCCAGAGGGTGTGGCCAGCAACCTCCAGGGGTCCAGGACTCAACTTCTGCATGGCAGTGGGCTCCATGCAGCTTGGGGCCAGATTCCATACCGCTTTGCCTCTCTACCCTGGGCTCAGCCCTACCTTTGAAGATCACTTACGGGGAGGTTTTGCTTTGAGCTCTTGGGCTTGCTTTAATTTGAATTTGCATTCTGGGCCTCAGAGCAAATATCTCTGGGTTTCATAAATTAAGATGTAGTCATCAGGCCTTTCACACTCCTCTACCTCCGCCTGCCTTTTTGATTTCTGCCTCCATGTAGATTACTCACCAAGCATTCTCCCCTGCCTCCTCCACACCTGTGTGTCTTAGCTCCATGCATTTTGCTAAATGTCTACTGCATTCTCCACCCGCCACATGTGAAACTATCGTAGCCCCAAAGAGGAGCAGACAGGTTTCAAGAGAGCATGGGAAAAAAAATCAAAAAGGCCTAGGAAGAAAAATAATTCTGGAATATTCGGAACTCAGTGAAAGTGCACTCCCTACTTCCACCTTTTGATGATAGTGGGCAAGAATTATCAATGGTGAGATTGCTCTAAAGCTGAGCTCTGAGGTTAACTACTGATGGATGGGTGGATACTTACTTTCTTCACAGTTCTGGGGCTGGGAAGCCCAGGATCAAGGTGCTGGCCAGTTCAGTTTCAAGGACCTGCTTTAAGCCTTTTCAGTGCGTTCGCTTGACAGAGAGAAAGCACAGTGAGCTCTGAGGTCTTTTCTTATTAAGGACACTAATCCCCACAGATCAGGGTCCCACCCTTGTGACCTCACTTAACCTTAATTAACTCCAATACAGTCACACTGAGGTTGGAGCTTTACCATAAGACTTTTGAGGGAGGGTGCAATCATTCAGTTCATAATAATTTTTCTTAAGCACCAAATGTACACAGATAGTGTTGTGGATCCTGAATATAAAAAAATCAAATTTTCTGCATGGACCTCCAATTGTATGACATTAAAAAAAAATAAATGACCCGATAAATTTTGTCTTTATTAATGTTCAACTCCCCATGACAAATATAATCACTATGTACTACAAACATGTATTAATTTTTAAAAAAAGAAAACTAAGAATAAAGAAGGAAAAAATTTTCTTCAGAAGATGTTACACCTGAGAGTGTCTGAGAGACTGGAGAGGAATACCCTGGAGTTTCTTGTGCGCTATGCCTTCATGTATACTATACATTCCATATTTCAAATATGATTCATATTGTGTTTGTGCTTTAGAAATCTGCTTTTTTCCCCTACCAATATATCTTGAATATTTTTCCATCTCATTAAATGTTCTTTTATAACATGTGTTTCCTTTTTTTTTAGTGAAAAAAAAAGTGGCTTCTGCTGCAGAATTTCATGGTCAACTTGTTTAAATTTATGGCAAAAGCATTTTTAATTGAAAGTATATCAGAATGACATGCCCAGTTCTGGGAGGAAGTAGCAGAGGAGTGAGCAAAGGGATATAACCCAAAGATCTGCGAATGCTCTGAGGACAAAGCATATACAAATCAATGCTGGAAGAAGTGAGAAAGTATGTGTCCCAGTTTCCAGCAACATTCATTCTGTCTCTTGGAGACATTATTTGCAGCAAGCTTGGGACTCCATACAGTTTGTTCATTGATATGATATGAAGCTGACTTAATAACCAAGGGCTCTGCAATTTTTACTCAGCTGGTATAAAAAAGCTGGCACTGCATTATAACCAGTGTGTAAGTCTGTTGGAGAATGTGGGAGAGCAGCAATCGGCTGCTGTTTCAATACTTATAGGGATTACTTGTCATCTCTTAAAATCAGTTCCATAAAAACACCTTGTAAATGAACTTTCTGAACAGCCCTTGCAAGAATGCTAATTTGGTGGCAGTCCAGAAAATGACTGGCAGGAATTTAAATAACAATGATGCAGACAAATGGAGACTAAAGATATCAGCTGGTTTACGATGTGTGAATAAAGAAACTAAAATCTAGAAAAAAGAAGAAAACAGAGGTGAAGGACAAAGTGCAAGCTCGGTTAGGATAATTTAGAAAGGATGACACCAAATGGGATAGCCTGCCATGTGTATGGAAACTGTATTCATTTGGCAGGGTCAAATACTTTTGGGACCGTGACAAATGATACGCTTTCAGTGGAGAAAACACATGATGGTGAAGTCTGAAAACCATGCTCTATTAAGAACATTCGAAGAGCTACAGGCACTTAGTGGGGAGAAAGAAGACCCAGACAGCTACATTTATGAGCCTTGCAGCCTGATTAGGTATGGGCACATACTCTATGTTACAACAGGTGGCTCGACAGGACCACAGTGAGAAACTTTTTGAACTCAAGTTTCTCATGCTGGTCTTCCATCGGCTGGTTGGGTACTCTGGAGTATTTGAGGCGCATCTGTATTTGTAGCACGTTTCTATAGAAGAACTCCAACTTCACTGTCAATTTAGGTTTCCACAGAAGAAATCACTTTGGTCCGAATCAGAAAAAAGCTCTTTGGTTGAGATCAATGATCGTGTATCCAAAACCCATATTCTTCCATGTATGGTGTGGAGTGGTTGCCAGTAGGAAGGAACCCAGCCAAGGACTTTACCTTCCATGCGTCTTTTCAGGTGTAGATATGAGATGCCTGTCACAAGATGTGACCCACTTCTGCAACAAGACTTTGAAGGTGTGGGCTGGGCCTTGGCTCTTTCCATTTTCTTGTCTGTTGTTGGGTGCAGAAGCCTTTGAGACCAGGATTCATGGATGAAGAGAAAGGTCTGGCAGTGGTCATAGGAGTCCGGGACCCCCAGTCAGGCATGCTATTCTTTGGCTATTATGTGAGAAATCAATTCTAATGCATTCAGCTGTTAAAGCTGGGGGTTTATTTGTTATCACAGCTAACCTGATGCTTCATCTGTCTGATTTTGAATGACCTTCTGTTGTTTTTGAAGAGTTCTCCCTGTGGGGACAGAGGAGGCCAGAGAAAGCAAATCAGTACTTCAAATAAAACAACTGTAGAATAAGCACAGGGATTGTGATTAGATACCTGGGCAGGAGGGACCTCATTTTGACTAGGACCAGAGGGAGATGAAGAAGGCAAAATAATAATGACCATTATTCATCAACGTGCATCAGCACAACATTTCTGTTTGATCTTTGTAATAACTCTGAAGTGTTAACAATTCCCCCATGGTAAAAATGAGGAAGCAGATTTAGAGACCTTAAGTGACTTGTCCAAGGACACACAGCAAGTATGTGGCTGGACCAGAATCTGCAGGGAATCTGAATAATGCACCATTAATTTCTAAGTCCATGGCTTAAAGAAGAGAACCCACTGGGGCCCTTGGAGGATGCTAGCTCTAGAGGGAAAATTACATGGATCCATACTAGGACCTTATGCGACAGTGTATTTTTAGCGCCATCTCTTTTGAGACTCTGTAGCCTTGCTTGGTTGGTTGGTCTGTCTATGACGTGGCCCCTGTAGAACCTACCTAAGGAAGCAAGAAGTGCAGCTTCCGTTTAAGCCCTTCGATGCTCTCTGGGAAGGAACTCATCAGGATTGTCTTCCCTGAGCAGAAAGCACAGCTCTTGGCCAGAAATGCTGTCTCTGGTTGCCAGAACCCTCAGTGCACCCCATCTGCAGTGTGTACCCTAGGTTAGTGAGAGCAGCTTTCTCTGCTCGTTGAATTGTAGTGAGCTACACAGTTCTTTTATGATCTAGATACCAGTCACTTGGGATATATCTTTGGCTTCAGGAGCTTAGGCAAAGGGAGACTTTTCTTACTTGCATTTATCTGGTGGTTGGTGGATTCTTATCCCAGATGCATATGTCTTGCTGTTGTGCTGTTTTGCTCTGGGTTTGTATCATGTATTGCAGGAATTCTTAGGCAATCACTGCAGAAATGAACTGAAATTTTCTAGCTCTGTCTTTAGCTTCTGGGTGAGGCATAGGAGCCTCTATATTTAATAATCTTCTATGCACTAAAATTTGAGACTAGATGCTATAGCCTAGAGGACTGTGGAAAACATACTTTTGCAAACTTTGAGTCTGTTTGCTTAAACATACAGACAGTGCAATGTTTCCGAGCATCCTTTCAGTGACCATGTATGTCTGTCACACTTGCTCTGTCTGGGGCTCTGTCCTACGAGCTGGAGACAAAAATTTCTCCTGAAGCTTCCAGTCTCCTTCAGGAGGCAAAGGTTACCGTTTATGGCACAGTGTAATAAATTATTGCTACAATTCGCTGTGATAGATCTAGTAGGTTACTCTGCTAGGTGACACAGCCTTCCTAGTTACATACTCTGTTCAAGGGGTGGCTATGATGCAAGCAATCTTTTGTAGGGTTTCTCAATCTTGGCTACACATTAATGTCACACGAAGAATAAAGAAACCAAAAGTTGATGGTCAGGTGGCTCTAAGACACATTCAATTGGCATCTGCAGAGTTGGGATGCAGACAAAGTGTTTTCCCCTGGTTTTAGTTTCAGTTTCAATCTCCCTCTTAAATTATCTGCACCTTGGGTGCTAGGAGGTGTGTGTTTCCCAGAAGCATCCATCATCCTGCAGTAGGTTTTCCACTCAGATCTGATAGAAGGCCACACACTTTCCGTCCAGGACGCCAGATCCAAGTCTTTAATTAGCACCCTCCCCCGCCCCGCCCCTTGTCCACTACTGTATCTCACTGTAACTATAACAGGTTGGCCTGACGTGTGTTTGGGCAAGGCTTTGAATGACGCAGGCCTGTCCTCTGACATTTAAATTAGAGGAAAAAATTGCCGAGAGCAGAACAGAAGGGCTAGTAGAAAGCCCTGGATGAAATACTTTATCTCCAGAAACATCATCTCCTATTTGTATAAAGCATGTCAGGAAGTTTGAGGTGTTCAGAAGATGAGAGAGGAGCAAGGCAATTCTGCAGCCACCCACAAGTAAGATGCTAATCACCCCAGGGCCACCTGAAAAGTAGATCCTGAATCCCAAGATCGGTGATTTTCCACTGAAACAATATTTTTCCATTCGGGAGATGTGCAGCTGACATAAGGGAGTGATTTAATAGTTGGGCTGGTTAGTTTCTGCTAGATTCCATTTCTGCTAGGACTTTTGCAAAGTGCAGGCCAAGCCTGGGGCCAGTGGCTGGCTTGGCACTGCCCAGCCCTGTAGTTCTCCTTTGTTTGAGCTTCTCTCTGGCCCGTCCACTTCGGCCTGGGTGGTCTGGGCTTGCGTTGCAGGAGGCTGCAGAGATTCCAGCAGGCTCGAAGCCTCTGACGCAACCTTCTTGGGAAGGCTGATTGGCCAACAGCTGGCAGCCGGCCACAGCTGGCTTTGTTTTCTTCCCAGTGTTTGCACTTTGATGCCTAAGCTGCTACCTTTGCTAGGCTGAATGGAAGCAAAGTGTTCGCAGTTTTATTTTCAAACTCAGGAAAGCGTTGTGGAAGAAAGTGGCTCTCTAGTGGAAGATCATTGCAGCAGTGAGTATTTTGGTGAACATTTATAGATCCAGGAATCTCAGAGTTTTGTTATTTATTTCATCTTTGTGTTCCTTAAAAATCCTTGATTAAAATAATTTAAAGGAAGAAACAAGGAGACAATGTGTGCCAGTCATCTTTTGCATTCTCCCCAGCTGCTCCCAGAAGATTCAAAAGACAAGCAGTACCTAAGAGAGCCCACTTCGCCTTCGCAGACATAGCAAACTTCTTCTCCGTGTCTTTATGTATTCTCGTTATCCACGAAGGATGTCCGGGTCTGGACAGGGAAGAGCAACAACTGCTATTCACAGAGGCTCAGGACTACCCCAGACACAGTCATAGCCTGAAGCTACCAAACACCCGCAGTCCTGTAAGCTGAGCAGGATCAGGATTTGATCTTACAGCAGGGGAAGTTGAGGCTCAGAGGGGCCGAGCAAGCCAGCCAAGGAGGCCATATAGGAAGCCCGTCCTTGAGGCTTGGTTATTGTGAGAGCTGTGTCACGTTGCCATCGTGTGCCTCCTGGAGCCCACAGATTCACAAGGCTGGCACTCCCACCTAAAAGCCACCTCAAACACCAGGATGGCTCTGAATCAGCAGTGTTTATCATTCCCTTTACCACTTGATTCCGCAGCCTGCAGTAGAGCCTGCTGTAGAGTAGGGACCCAGAAAATACTTTCCACACGAGCGGACAGTTTTCTTTCGCTCTGGATTCTTCCAGCCGTAGTGGTCTTGAAATATGTAAGCTTTGATCTCAATTATGGTTTCTTTCTTTCTTTTTTTTTTTTTTGGTGTTAAATTTGGAAAGCTCTTCTGTGCTTTCTGAATCATGCTTTGAAGGAAAGGAGAGACACTGTTATTTGGTTCTAATTGGTGGGGTAGACTGTCAACAACTTAAACCCTTTCTGCTGCCCCTAAGGAAACCAGCCACCCAACAAAACCCTGTGGGGGAAAATACAGTATGTGTCTTCCGTGATTTGAAAGTCTTGTCTTGACATCCAGAGACAAACTGGTGAAATTCTGGCACTGTTACAGTCACTGAGCTCTGTTTAAGGGAAAAATTATTTAAAGAGACACCAGTTCCACTGGAAATGCTAACAGTCACTTCATATGACGCCCAGTGTGTCCGGATGTAATGTTTTCTTGTCTTATTTTATGCAACTTCAGCACACCATATGTCTCAAGGGTTGGGAAATCTGTGATGGCATTAAATATCTAAATGATACCAAGTTTGGCATCATCCAACACTGGCATGATTGTGCTCACCTGTGCCAAAGTGGGTTAATATCATGGAAAATACAATGTAGCAGAGCCATTTCAACATTCAGTCTTTTTCTATAAGGCAACATAATCAATCTCTTTGTAAGTATTTTTCTTTTGACTGTTTCCATTAAGTAGGAAAATGTTGAAGTCACCTTTGCAATTAATTCATTAGGACAGTTTCTTCAATATGTTCTTATAAATCATTTTCTGCAAAAAGATTTAAGATGACATAGAAACAGTATAATTTATAATAATATTAAACAAGGAATTTTTTTTGTTCTGGTGACCAGTACAAAAAGATCTTTATATTTATCTCAGAGGTGGGTATTATTAAGTCTGGATACTGATGCTGTAAGAGGTTTAATATCACACCACCAGCAAGTAGTGGAAATGGGATTTGAGTCCAGGTTTGTCTAAGAGCCAAGTCTGTCTCCACTATTGGGTATTCACCCTCCAATAAAGTTGCAGTAAAGGCTTTTGATTGCTGTAGAATCCTACTGTTGTCCTTCCTAAAGCATAGTCATGCATGTGGTAGATTGAATTGTATTTCCCTAAATATTAATAACTGTATTTACTGATTAATTTTTTTCTGGATTCTGAGGGAGGCCAAATAGGTGCAGCTGGATCCAGGAATGGGAAGGTCATCTTGTAAAGGTGTGATTAGATCTGGGGCCAGCAGGGCAATGTCGGCCCTGTATTTAGAGAAGGCAACTGCAGTCAGTGCAGGGGTCCACAGAGGAGGATGTTCTCATTCATGACCAAGATGTGGTGTGACAGTGTTAGATGATCTTAGAGCTTGTTTTTGACTAGCAGGGAGTAAATGCTTAACAGAAGCTGATTATGATTTTATTAAACTTATTTTCCTTTAGAGTTACAGAGAATGTTGAAGACTCTATTCTTATGAAGAATCTAAGTCAACTGGATATTTCTAAGTGTTATCTTCAGCAGGTTTGGAAAACCTAGCAAATGATTTTTTTCTTCACTATGGAGAAACAAACCAGAGAACTAGAATCCAGGGTCTGGTACTGAATTCATGTTTCTTTGGCTAAAAAATATACCTATACTGTCTTGCTTTGCAGTTTGTATTTTGGGGGGATAGGCTTTGTTTTCTTCTTCCTTTGTTTTTCCAATGTCAGTAAAAAAACTGAAATTCCACTTTTTTTCCCAGTTCCCATTGTCCAGTCCTGCCTCCCATTCCTGTTGCTGATTTACTGGGTCATAGCTTATCTTCTGTGTATGTTCAGCTCCCTGGCGTCTGCTGTTGGGCCCTTCCTGTCATCCATTTGGGCACCTGCTTTGCTCGGTAGGAGACAATTATAGGTCACGTGTTACCAAAGGTTTATTGAGCAATGAATGAAGTTGGTTTAGTAACTTAATTATTCCTTTTGTTTTTTCATAACCCAGATTGACACTGTATGAATGATGCTTTATTTTCTTTACCACTTCATCCTGCTTTCTTTTCTCTCTCCCCAAATTTCTATTTTAGACTTATTGCAATTAGTGGCTATAAATAATTTTTCATGTGTGCAATGGAATTCCATTCATTTTGATTTTTCAAAATGTGAATAACAGTGATGCTTCTGTAGTTTCCAGACTTGAAGTGCTATTTTAAAGTGATAATGTATTTTTTAACAAGTCCTTCATAATTTAGATCTTTTCTAGAAGAAAAGTTTTGTTTAACCTTCACTTGAGTTACAATTTATGTTCTATGTACTTTGATAACATAAATATATGTTGAAAGAGATTATATTATTACTCCATATATTTTATTACTCTGTTTGTTAGTACTGATAATAACCAGTGACATTTATATAAATATATAGGTTTCCAGTGCTTTTACCTACAGCGTTATTGTTCTCATTTGTCAGATTGGGAAATGATGGCAAATGGGAGATGGCTAGAAAAGCAGAGCTGTAATGCCAAACCAGATCCGCTAAACTGAGGATGTGTTCCTTTTATAGCATGCCACCATGCTCCTTGAGATTCAGACTGTATTCACATGTGGGCAAAACCAGATGAGTTTCATGGAAGATTTCAAAAGAAGATTACTCCGTGATCCAAAACTGCCTAACAAAACCCTGACATGCATTTTGGAACTCACATTGCAGATAGCATTAGTAGAGATAGGGTTGTTATTTTAAGAGTCATTTCTCTGTCTTTTAAGCTTGCAGATAAGCAGCTTTTGCAGTTTTTAATTTCTCCTCCCCCTTCCTTTTGCATTGATATGTTAAGAAATTGGAGGAATCATAGTCTGGGACTTCCTATGATCATAATAATTTTTTGAATTTGTTTTCTTCATTAAATATCATGCCACCATGGTGTGGTATCTGAGGATTTGGAGCAGTACGTAAAATTCAATAAAAATGTCATTTAATATTATTATTGTTGCACTTGTATTTTATGTTATTTATGGGATCAATTTATAAGGGTTATGAGATTAACAATGCTTGTAATAATCAGAGAGCAGTTCATTATATTGGTACGTGTTCAAATATTCCTCCAAAGCTTTTGATCTTTGGTTTACAGAGATCTGAGAGGCCCTACAGATATATTTAATTAATGACTTATAGATTTAAAACTATCAACTAAACTTTAATCCAAACGAAACTAGGTTCAGAGAAATGGTGGCAGATTTGAAGTCATAGAACAAGTTAATAAGAGAGAAAGCGAAGTAGGAGCTTAAATCTTCTGATTCCAAATTGGTGGGTAACACCTTTAGTGGGAAGAGGAAGCCTGCAAATCATGTAGTACTAATTCCATATCCTGGCTCAGAGATAACTCAGGTCACACAAGTATTTTTAGGTATTTCACACTGATTCCTAGTGGAGCTCACAGGTCTCCCCCATGAAAGATTGCTTAGAAATTAAAGCAAATTTTCAGATATCTTAAATTAGAAATTCTGGTTCTCAGTTAGCTGCTGTAAAGAATTCCTGATTGCTGCCCAGGGGTAGATTCTCAGTTACTCCCTCTTCTCTAAGAAGATGTTAATTCCTGATATCATAGGCTTCCCCAGCTGTGTGTGTGGTGTAAACATGTAATCCTAGTGACTTGGGAGCCCAGGGCAGGAGAATCACAAGTTAAAGGCCAGCCTGGACAACTTAGTGAGACCAGTGTCAAAATAAAGTGACAAGGACTAGCATGTAGCTTAGTGCTCCCTAGGTTCAATGCCAAAGTAAAACCAAACAACACAGCACAACAAAACACAAAGCAGATCAGGGCTTTCCTGTCTCTAAACAGAGACAACGACCATCTTGAGAAGGTGAAAGTGGTATTAACATCTTTCCCTTCATTTTTAGGGTGGGAAAGTGGTTTTACATGAAATTCATAAAATTAGCATGGAATACATATTTGGGTTTCACCCATGCATTGACACAGTTTATGCAGGTAACCAGGAGTTTGATGCAAATAGCATCAAGAATGGCAGTACAGAAACCTGTGGATGATTAACAGTGCACAGTATTTTAGGCAAATAAATAGAAAACAATGCCGATTTGCTTCTGCTCACCCTGAGGCCAAATTGGTAAACTTCAGGAGAAAGGAGTGATTCATTTAATAGCACCCAGGAGCTCGGTCCTTTTTCATTAAAGCTGGAAATCACTTTCTCCTTGTTGCAGTATTTGCTTGAATTTTGGGGGTCCTTTTCAGCAATCCTGGTTGCTGGTGTTCAGCTGCCAGCACATTTATCTTTAATAATGGAGATGAGAATTCATTTATGACAAAGTCCATCATAGATGGTAGAATTCTCAGAGGAGGTGCATTTAGTACCATGTGCCTTTCAAAGGACGGAAAGCAAGAGGAATACAGGAAGAGGGTGAGAGCATTTTAAAATTATTATTACTGTGAAAGGCTTCAATCTTTTAGTTCTATAAAGGGTTTGTTTGTGACAAGTGAAATTCCAGCCAATTGAAAAGGTGATCTTTCGACTCAGGTACTGTGAGAATATATATCTTAAGGGTTTTTTTTCCCTCCTCCACAGATCTTTGAAAAGCATGTAAGTCTGTGTGAAGGAGAAACATGTCCACAGTAAACATGTCCAAATGACAGGATTTTATGGTCTAGACATTCCAGAATTCCATAAGATTTACAAGGCTCCAATAAAAAGTGGTAGAAAACCCATAAAACTCCCGTGGCTGAAAATGAAACATTTTCACAAAGTGAAAATCAACCTGCTTTGATTAAAAAACAGTTCAAAGAGAAGTAAACCAAGGTGATACAACACATTTAGTTAACATAGTGTCTTTTCAGCATCCTCCTGCACTGCCTTCCATTTCCTTCTTATCAGTAAAAGCATACGAAGATGCGTACAAAGACTTCCCCGATCCTGCATCTACTGCTGGCTGGGATTCTGAGATTACTCGTCCTTATGAGGTACATTAGGAAGGAATATTTCGACTCTAAAACACTTTTTTTTTTGGCAGATATGCCACCTTGCCACCACCACACGCATACATAGACTTTAGATTTCCAGTTGGAAGGGAAGCACCATATACCACTCATTCTACTTTAGAGGACAGTCACTGATGTCCAATTTCAGTAGTTTCACTGTTGGGTCATAGGCATGTTTTCAATCAAGCTGGATACTTTTCTATTGATGTTATTGTTCTCTCTGAATGTACAAACAGGTGTAGGGGATACAGTTCATTTCAGTATTTCTAGGTCAAAGCCTTTCATAAAAGGCTGTGCATTTAGGGTTAGAAATCTGTTAGTCTCTGGGTCTGCTGCCTTGGCTGATTTTTTAAAAATTGCTATTTCAATAGAAAGTCTCACCAGGGCCAAAATGTGTCATCAGGAAGCTTACAGGTTGAGAAGGAAGCTCATCAGTCCATGCAGGGAGGGTCTTCTGGCCCTTGGAATTTGTCCCATTCTAAGAAAATCTTCAAAAATTATGGTGGCCCAGAAGATCATTTGGCACGGAAACGGAGATGATTTTCGAGCAGGCAGGTTACTCTTGTACACCAGCCATGCTACCCTCCTCTCCTGCCAGACACCCGTCAAATCAAATTCACCACCACGAGGTTGCTCCTGAGTGCAGACTCAGGGCGGAGATGTCGGGATGAGCTGCACATTCGTTCCTAAATTTTACCATGTACTGCAATCACCTGGAAGGCTTGGAAGGGACAGAGCACCTCCTGAGAAGTTCTGATTTCCTGGGTCTTGAGCATGAGCATTTGCATTTCTAGCAAGTTCCAGGCTGATCTCGAAGGCTCCCTCTAAAGACTACTGTTCCAGGGCCAGGGATTTAGCTCAGTGGTTCTAGAGCCTGCCTCGCAAGCACAAGCTCCTGAGTTCCATCCACGGTATCCCATACCCCCCAAAAGACTACTGTTCTCTACCACTAATGTGTTGCCCAGATTGGAGCAAGCCTTGCCAAGTATTTCTATCTGTTGTACAGCACAATTTCCTGATGATTAGAAAACTTGTGCCCACATTTTTTCCAGTTTAGCAACACTTGTTAGGCACCAACAAACTTATTACTAATTCCTTTCCCACACCCATCACCAAGGATAATATTTTGAGGCATGCTGCTTAGGACATATATTATAGCATAGTCACAATGTTCACAACTGTCTTCATTAATTATTAGGCATTGATTATGTTTTTCTGAGCTTATTCTTTATAAGTTCATAGCCTGATTTTAGGTAGAGTTTTGAGAATCTGCATTTTCTCATTAGGAAACAGCTTACAAAGAGCCCCCTAAGATGAAATACCCCTGTAACCAGGCAGTCTTTTCCATCACAGGTTGCTTCCACCTGCTGAACTCCAGAGGGTTAGGGTTTTCCCGGTACAGTGGTGTTCTCCCAGTTGAATGGAGTACACACTCGAGTTTCCTGTGGGCCTTTGTAGTTCACAGTGGTGAATATGAATTTACTGGGAGCTTATTAATGTCAGGAGTGACTCTAGGCACCTTCTCTGGATTCACTCATTTAATCTTCACTACAACCAGAGGAGGATTGCACTTTTGTTATCCCTGCATTAAAGATGTGGCAATGAAGCTAAAGAGAAGTAAGATAGTTTCTTAGTTCCCGTTGGTAACATGTGGACAAATGGGATTTGGACCCTAAGGCGGGATATTTGCTTATCTACTGTTACTTCCGCTGCTCAGCATGTTCAGGGGGGAGGGAGCTTTATTCCCCTCCAGCTGCTGCCACAGAGGAGGTTGGGCCCTATGGCTGCTCTGCCCATTGCTCAGGGCAGAAGAGCCAGGATAGGAGGTCGGGAGCCAGGCTCAGCTTGCT
The DNA here is from genome assembly GCF_000247695.1 of Heterocephalus glaber. The sequence goes on along the minus strand of NW_004624763.1, from coordinate 14,777,084 downwards.
GGCTGCACCTGTGCAGCAGGCTCTGCTTCTAAACTTTATCTTTTCCAGCTTCAAGTGAAAGCTGAAACCACTCTGTCCAGAAGCGGCCAGAGGGTGGGGGATTTAGCTCAGTGGCACTGTACCTGTACCTGCCTCGAAAGCGCAAGGTCCTGAATTCAATCCCCAGAACCCCCCACCCCCCCACAAAAAAAAAAACAAAAGAGAAGTGTCCAGAGGAGAACTTTTGCTCTGCTCCTCGGAGAGAGGAAAATATAGTCATCTGGCAACATTCTTGGTCTCTGTCCACCTCTACTCTTTATGGAAACCAGCGTATTTTTGCTGGTGTCCTGCTGTTCCCATGCTTAGAGTGGTGAAGTTAACTTCAGGGTGTAGAGGTGGCAGAATTACAAAGCTGGATTGTGAGGCGGGCTCAGGGGCCCCACGGCTACAATCTTAGCATTCTGTGAAGCTGCGGCAGGAGGACTGCTAGTTCAAGGCCAACCTGGGCAATTTAGAGACTTACTCTGTCTCAAAGTAAAAAAATAAAAAAGGCTGATGTAGTTCAGTGTGAAGACCTTTGGCTCAATTCCCAATATAGCAGAAAGAAAAGAAAAGAAAAGAAAAAAGAAAAAGGAAGGGAAGGGAAGGGAAGGGAAGACTGACTGTGCTCTCACACTGGAGCCAAGTGTTCTAGGTTATAGTCTCTAGAAGAGCGTGAAGCAGGATTTGGGTGGATGTGATTTTTTGAGAGTGCCCCTTAGGAAACCCTCACTGGAGCGAGAGGAACAGCCTGAGGAAGGGGAATCCCTGAGCAAGCCAGGATGCTGAGTGCCACTGCTCCACAGAAGACAGAGTGCAGACCAGGGCAGAATTACTTGTCCTTAAGACCAAAGGGCCATGGGGGATGGGAGGGAGCAGATGTCCCAGATGCAGTGGCCCCTCAGGCGAGGACAACTCTTCAGATGGGGGCATCTGCCAGCAGTCACAGCAGCTGGGGAGGGTGCACTGGCTCTGAAGGAGTTCTGGGTGTGACATCAGCTCTGCTTTCAAATTTAGCACTGACAGATATAAAGCTTATGTTCTTTTCTGCTTCTACTTGGCTCATATATATATACTCTTCAGTTAGGGGAAGAGATTTGATTATCACTCTAAAACCCACCAGTAGGAAACAAAGCTTTACTCTGCATTAAGCAAGCATGGAGATGGCTTATTTATAGATCACTCACACATTCACTTAAGCCTTCCATCACAGCAACGTGTAACTGAGTTTGTCTGGAAGAAGGAAATGAAAATAATAATTAGCTTGCTTTGGTTATTTTTCTTTCTAATAAATGATGGGTTTAACTTCTAGTTGTACATTGTAAAAAGGAATGAAAGAAAAAGAAAATAAGGGTAGTCAAAGGAAATATATAAATGGCACTTACAGTTAATGTTGAGAATGCTGCAGTCATGAAGCTTGATAACATGTCGTAGACTACCCAGGGCTTGGAAAAGGGCAGAGAGAGGCTCAAATTGCGATTCTGTCCTCTGTAAACTGTGTGGGCCTAGGCAATGAACTTGACTTCTCTGAGGCTGTTTCTCCTCTCTCATATGATTGTGAAAATATTCAACACAAAACCCAAAGCTTTCCTTAATGATGCCTGGTACCTGGTGAGTACACAGAACATAAAGATCACTCATTTAATAAAGATCTGTTGTTTGGATGACTGTAATACACTCCTGGTTCTAGGGTTATCAGCATGAATTACAACACAGTCTTTGTTCCCATGAACTCCTAGTCCGGTGAAAGGAAGGACACACGAGTAAATAGTTACACTATTGAGTAATGTAGCTTTGGGAGGCCAGATGAAGAAGCACTTGTCTGTGTGGGGGGGACAAGAAAGTCTTTGCAGAGAAAAAAATTTGGAGTTGGATTTAACAAGAGGTGAACAAGCTTACTAGAGGTAAGGGAGGCTCAGGTAGAGGACTGCTGGAAAGCTACATGATGTTTAAACACTATATAAAGGTCACCTGTGAATAAGTGTTTGAGAAGAGTGTCTGGAAATACCTCTTGCTATGAAACAATAACTGACTCCCCCCCATTTTGGTGCTACAAACTGTAGAACTATGTGTAACACTCTAGTCCAGTGATGGCGAACCTTTTAGAGTTCAAAACTGCAGCCCAAGACCCACTTATTTATCACAAAGTGCCAACACTGCAATTAAACCTGAATATTGAGGTTTTAGTTTAGAAAAAAACCCCTCATACATTAATATCTTTTGTCTTAAAAGAAAAACACAAAACACAGGTGCCATAGGTTCAGTAGCACTGTAATCTCAACCCTAAGCATGACTTCTAGAGCTTCTCACGAACCCTTCATTTTATGATATATTGATATGGGTGTACAGGATGCAACACAAATATGTCAGACTGATTTAAGATTTTGTACATATTGAGAGGGGAAGAAAAACTGGTCTGTCTGCAACCAAAGCTCATGCTATTTATCCTGTAAAAATCGACTGAAGTATAAGAAAGCATCTTTTCCCTCTCTCACTCATTAGACTTTTTCATTGAAAAGAAGAGTTTACCCTGCCTCTCACCACCCCAGGAATTTTCAGTAATTTGGTCAAGCACCAGGGTAACACAGAAGCTAAAAATACATGATGTTTCCAGCAGCCAAACTTACTCTATGATGGCCAATGGTTACCGTTTATGGGTAGTTTGGGATGTGTCTGTCTCCTGTTAAGTGCTTTCCATGTATATTATTCCACAATAACCTTGCAAGGTAGGTTGTTTCAGATGATGGAATATACTTCAGAAGAATTAAATAATGTGTCCTAAGTTATATAACTCCTAAGAGACAGAACAAGGATACAAACCCACTCTTACTAGACTTTTCAACTATTGTTTATACTTTACATTTTCAGAAAATAAAGTTTTCCCAGCTTCTTTCATACTATTAAAGGCAACTACTCTGCCAATAGAAGAATGCAATTTGTTTTTTCCAAGACAAAAAATGGAATTAACTTAATATGGTGCCCAGCTGCTTGCCAATGAATTATAAAACCTTAGGTTGGAAGAGATTGGAAAAATCACCTTGTCCAGATTTTCCTTCCCACCTCAGGATGAGGTTACTCAGTCTTTGCACTGAAACTTCCACTAATCTGAAATGGCTCACTTTGATGTAGTGCCAGTTATTAGAGAGCTTGTTCTTCTTATGGATTTTCTTTTTTGCAACATGATTTTAGAGAATGTAAGTATACTTCCTCTACACGTGCAATCCTGGGCACCATAGTGATCTGGATGTTCATCTTCCTAACAGAAAATTGCTTGTCCCTGCTCAGTCCTTTTTTTCCTGATTATTATAATCCAGAAGAGAAGCTCCAGTACTATAGAGTCAAAGGAGAAACTGGAGGGGAAATGCAGCTCTACTACAAATCCCAAGGGAGTCTGAATGGTTGGTTTAATTGCTACTATAAGGGCACAGTTTTCTAATCTGATGACTTCATAGGCCATTAGACAGGAAGTGGTTTTTCTACCCTTGTATTAACTGGTGCATGAGAAAATATCCCATTTTAAAGTTTGCCATGGATGTGCCTCAGCAGGGATGACATGTGTGATAGTTTCCTTCAATCAAAGACCACAGGCATAGTGGTGATCTGAAGAAGGGGTCTGCTTTGTAGTCATATCTAGTCTAGTATATAAAGGCTTAATAAATGTTAATTCATTTCGCCTTTTTCCTTATTTCTCTTGTAAATCTTTCAAACTCTCACTCAGTTCAATCCAGGAGATATCCACTCAACACTCAATATGTTTTCTGTGGCTACCATGCAGGGGTTTCATCTTCCAATGGTTCAGTCTGCTCTACAACCCTTAGAGAACTGTGGATCACAAAGGGGCACATCTTCACAATTTGACAGTCACCCCGATTGATTCACCAAACTAAAATTTTTGCTTTAGAATGAGGTAAACAGAATTCTTTTAACCAAGTTCTTTCTAGTCCCCACAATTCCTAATAGCCTTCATTCAATGGTGAATAGCTGAAATTTTTAAATCTTGCCTTGGAGGAGCTTGGCAATCAGACCATGTGCATGATGATGGATCCACTCTCTCTCTACATTTCCGGTGGTCAGAATTGAGACATTACGCTATAGGCCAACACAGTCACTAGTCCAGTTGTCTTCAAAGTTTAATGTACATAAGAATTTCCCGGGGAAGATTTTTCAGATTCCTGAAGTATTCTGATTCATATGGAGCCTGAGAATTGATTTTAAAAAATAATAGCTGCCAAGTCAAATGATAATGTTGAGAAACACTGAGGTAAGGGAAACAAGAATTTTTGGATCATCAACTTTGTGACTTTTCATGAAAGAAAATTTATTTTGGGTTCTGCAGTCACCACCTTTTTGAGTTCAGACTCCAAAATCTTCCTTCTTCCTTGTGAGAAAATATTTGTCTTTTACACATATGATGACCCTTGTCTTGTAACCACTCCTAGGTCATACCTTTCAGGAACTGAGGACTTGGCACTGACTCCCAGTTCATTGTGGCTTGGATCTATATTTTATGCATTCATTGAAAATAGAAATTTCTGGATCAAGAATTAGGTAAAGAGAAAGTAATTGATTAAGTCCTGTGTTGCATCTCTGGTGTGAAAAGGTTGAACCAGAAACAAAATTATTGTATCATAGTGACTATGACCATGAACCCTGATATGTTGACTTCATTAGATTAAGAAATGCCTTGCAGATTAGTAAAACGTGCACCTGGGTGGGTCTGGGTGGGACATGGAGGCATGATCTTGGGCACTATATACGGTCCCTTGCCCATTCCTCTCTGGCACTGATCCCTTGCTCTGCTTCTCTCCCACCATGAACTAAACAGCTTTGTTCTGCCATTCCTTTCCACCACGAGGTTTCTATACTAGAGCCTGTTGACTGCAGAGGAGCATAATATTGATTATGTGGAAAGCAGGCTGTGAAGAGTTAATCCCACAATTGGCTTGTTTATAGAGGTGAGTCTGGACAAAGTCTATGTGCCAAGGACAGAATAACTCACACCCAAATTCCGTTCCCACAACTAAAACCTTCTGGCTAGAAGGACAATATTCTAATTACAACCATATATTTTGTCTCTTCTGCTCCTAATTCGAGAATGTTTTGTCTTGTCCTGTATGAACCTTGTTTACATTAGTTTCCATAGAAGCCACTCATAGTTTGCCTTTAACCCAATTGATTGTCAATAAAGGTCAGTGCCTGGGACTGGCCAGCACCTTTGGTTACACCGGCATTGGTTGTCCAGGCCCTCCACTTTCTCTCTCTTAGTGTATTTTTTTTCTCAGGCCTACCCCACCCTCTGGGTAGGTGGGGACTAGAGACTTACTGCAGGGGGTCTCTGACAGCTGACCATGTAATGAATCTCCTGAAACTGTGAGCTAAATTAAACCATTCCTCTTTTAAACTGCGGGTGTTTTGTGTCTCAGTGATGGGAAATTTAATGCAAAAGATTGGTACCAGAGACATGGGTTTATTGCTGTGACTTTACCTTAACATGTGGTTTAAAGCCTTCAGAGCTGTTTCACTGGAGAATTTTGGAAAAGTTTTGAGATGCCATTTAGGGAAGCCTGAGAATGTAGTAAGTAGAACCTGATGGGTAAGTGTAGTCAGAGCTCAGAATACCAGAATATTGATAACAATGCAGAGAGTAAAAGCTAGCTTCATGAGGTTTCATTTGGGAAGAACTTCATTTGCATTTGGCTTAGAGACTACATATGTTACACTGTGGCAGCAAATTTGTCTACATTTTGTCAATTTCCTGACACTGCAGAAGACTGAGATCAAAGGAGATGAACTAATTAATCTGGCCAAGGAAATTTCAAAGCAGCCCAATGTTCAGGCTATGGCATGGATACTGCTCACTGCTTTTAGCCAGATATATAAGGAGAATTGGGGGAAGTGGCAGAGCAGACATTTTTTAAAAAACTTTATTTTAGTCCAGAACGAACCAGGTGTAAAGTTGGGTAGTTATCAAATTTTCTGAAGAGATTAGCATCACTAAAAAGAAAACAAACACTGGACAATAATGAGAAGAAAGATAGCTTGAGGATAACAGGAACCAACAAGATCCACCCATCACAGTCTCAAGGATGCAAAAATGTAAATGTTTCATTAGAAAAGGGAATTCCTGGGATGCCTACTTCAGAAGATCTTTCTAGGGAATTGGTTCCCAGATTCATTTCATTGTGCTTGGGCATCTAGTCACTCAGGGATTCCTGTAGCCATGGTCCAAGGGGGCCCAGCAACTGCTTGAGCTAGCAGCTCAAGCTTGGCATTGTCCACATGATGCTGGTTTTACTGGCATGCAGAATGCAAGAGTTGTGGGGTAAGGGTGGCCAGATTTCAGAGAAAGACTTAGGAAGTAAGGCAAAGAGTTCCTGAGAGGGCGGTCCACTCAGTCCACTGGGAAAACCCAGGAAGTTGGAGATGCCAGAAACATAGAACATCTGCTGAGAAAGGCTGCAGCTCAAGGGTGGACCCCACCCAAGAGAGAGGCTGTATGGGGTCCATCCTGCAAGGCCATAGAAGTGGGACTGCTCAAGTTCTCTGGAATTCACATCTCATAACCATGTGACCTGGATATCAGATATGGAGCTACAGGACTTAATGTTTTCCCTTTTGGGTTTCAGTATTGCTTTGTTACAGTTTTTTTCTATCCTCATATTCTTCTCTTTTGGGTGGGAATGTTTACCCTTTACAACTGCCTTTGGAATTCTGTAATTTGCTTTTGATTTTTACAGAGGTTCATAACTAAGAGTTTGCCTTGAGTCTCAGAAGAGACTTGGACTCAGACTTTTGAACAATACTGGAACTGCTGAGTCTTTGGGGAAGGTATTATTGCATTTCCAGTTGCACATGGGGAAACTGCATTATGTTAAGTGGAATTAGGAACTTGCTAATGTCTTTATTTGGAGATTAGTATGGTTTAAGGAAATGTATTTGGGTGTGATGTTGATAATGGATGGACTATGACCATTAATTAAAATGCATCTAGCAGATTAGTGAAGCATGCTCCTGGGTGTGTCTGGGTGGGTCATGGAGGTGTGACTTAGGGTGCTTTATATTGTCTTCCAGCCATTGCTTTCTGGCACAATCCCTCTGCTCTGCTTCCTGGCCACCATGAAGTAAACAGCTTTGCTTCACTAGCCCCTTCCACCATGAAGTTTCTGCCATACAGTCTGCCAACCATGTACTGAAACTCCTCAGATCAGGCTGAATTATATCTTTCCTCCCTTAAGCTGTATCATATGTGTGTCAGGTATCATATCTCTGGTATGGGAAAGCTGACTGATATGGGTAATATCCCTAAAGCTATTATTCCTGGACTTTTTGTAATTACTGAAATTACTCTTTTTGTTTTTAGCTCTTTTATGCTTATTTTGGTTTTCTGGCTCTGGTTTTGAAATGTGTAAATTTTCATTTCTGACTTCTTTGCCCAACCCTGCATGACTACCAGACTGGGACTTAGGTCTAATATTGTACTGTACATTTCTGTTTAAAACTCACATAATGATAATAATAAATATCTACAGAGTATATAGGTATTACATTTAGCATGTTATTTAATCTTTACAGCAAAGGCATGCAGTTGGTCCTATTCTTATGCTCAATTTTAAATAAAGAAACCAAGGCACATGGGTTAGAGTTATGCCTTGGTTAAGTGACAGCCAGAATTAAGATGCAGACAGTCTGACTCCTGAAGCTATGTTCTCAGAAAGCTCATTTTATCACTTTATTCCATCTCTGCTTGGCCATCCATTGCTCAGTGACAAGGAAGTCTTTGGAAATGCCTCCTTTTTTCTTCAATGCTTGTGATAACACATGGAGTAGAGGGAAGGCTAAAAATGTCAATAATTCCTCTTCAAACCCCCTTGGGTAGCATTTAATTTCCTTAATTTTCCCTCCAAAAGAACATTTTTGAAACCATGACATTCCCTATTACTTCTCTTAAATAATGAGATCATCTCAACCATTGTGGGGGGCTTGTTGCACTTTATCAGTGGTGCCTTTGTTGCACAATTTACATTTCTGCTCTTGAAGATACAATAAAAGATTTATGTTTGATGGGCTGTGATGTGGTTTGCATCTAAGAGAAAAACAATTCCTTCCAAAAAATACCATATCCCCAAATGATTTCATAATTGCAAACAGTGTTGACGAGCTCTTTGGCTTAAATAAGTTTATAACATATTTGCTGTGTTTTTGTGTAGATATGTTTTGATGTGCTTACTAAGGAAAAATAATTAAAACCCCTTTGCCATTTCTAATTGAGAAGAAAGAAATGCAACCCATTAGTTGATGTCTCCCATCGTAAGATTTTTTTTCTCCCTCATTTCATTCCAGATTTGTTTCAAGGATTAACTTGTGTTAAATAGTTTCAGGTCTGAACGTCAGCCATGTTTCTCATTATTGAAGATCAAAATGGCTTAATTCTCTTTGTGCGCTGGTGCCACTAAAGCACAAGGGAATCTTAAAACTACAAACTCCTGATAGAAGCACCACATTTTCTTAGTCAATGTGCCTAGCAGAGCTTGTGTATTTTCTGCACTTACGCCTGAAACAATGCTTCCTGCTGAGAAGTTTCAACTTTCTGGTGTCTTAAACAGGCTAGGAAAGACTTAGTGAAGATATTCTGGCTCCAAAAATTTAGTTCCGTTGTACCTGAAAGTGTGTAGTTGAGAATTTTGCTTTCTAATGCTCTTAATCAACCATTTGATTTAGTCTTTAAGCAGAATGTTACCACTCGTCTGATGGAATAAGAATTTATCGTATAAACTAATCCAGGGGCTTCTGATATGAACAGAATTGACTTTAAATTTTGATTCAACTACTAGGTATATGTGACCTGGGAGGAGTTTGAAAACTTTCCTCTCTGCACAATGGGTCTAAGTCTACTTACTTATTTTATTTTTATTTAGAAAAGTTACAAGAGTTGTGCCATGCTAAGCAATTGCTAAGGACAGAAGGGCACCTAAGGTGGGCAGTTAGCACTACTGGGTAACACTGTTGCATTGAAAAGGAAAAGACTGAATTTGAAGTCTTCTGGAAAGTCTTTCTGTCACTGGTATTTCATTGTGTCATTTCTAGATTGGTTGCCTTGTTGATTCAGGCTAAATGACTAATGCTAAGGGAAAATTTGGGTTGCATAGAGGTAAGAGGAGAATGTTGTTCTCTTTTTCCCTGCTTAGGATCTGAAGCAATTGAGAGAGATGACCAAGCCATAATGGAAATGGAGCCCAACATATTATTTTTATCACTGATGAAACCAACAGTGAAGACTGAGGAATATGTCTATTGCTTCCCCACAGAAAATGCTAGAAGGAGCTGGGTTTATCCTTTCAACTGGTCTGGAACACTGGCCTCCCTTCTGAGGAGGAGAGATGTGTGTTCCTACCTGACAGATGGCTCCCAAGAAAATATGGCAGAGATCTTCCTGCACAGAGCAGTTTCACTGGTCAAGAGGAGGGAGTGAACATTGTGTCAACAATGGTCCCCAATGTGGAAGAAGGCATCAGGATGGGAAATGAGTACTCCCCTACCAGGGTTGTCTACCTCACCGTCTAAGGAGCTCAAGAGATGAGTGACTGGGCCTGGGATTTAGCTCAGTGGTTCCACTACCTGCTTCACATGCAAAAGGTCCTGAGTTCGATCCCTAGTACCAAAAAAGAAAAAAAGAAATGAGTGACCAGATTTGTTGCTCAGTGAAGACATTGTGTGGGGATAAATTCAGACCGAGACACTTGTAGGGTAAACTAGTTCAAATCACCAAACTTTGTCTTTTCTCCTAAATCTATAAAGTTCTCATGACATAGTATCCTACGCACAAAGGTGAGAATTCAGTAAAGAATCTTCTCTTAACCATTCTGCCTCTCAAGTCTCCCTGGTTCTTTCTAATTTATGACTCCAATTCTGCTCTTACACAAGCTGCATCAAAATCTTCACACTCAAGTAACTGATGGGATGGTATTAGCAGCCAAACTGGTGACAATGAAGCTAAGGATGATGGTTTGATTTCTAATTTGTTTTAACTTTGAACAGAGGTAAATTGTTTTATTATAAGACTTGGCGCCTCAGCCTTGTTCAGCTGCTTAACAAATGTGCATCCGTGGTCAACAACGGAACCACACTAGAGGGTGTAGATAGCTGAATTCGAGCCATAATTACTACTGTGAAAACAACTCACAGCACATGTCCTGCTGACAGGGTGTAGGGATGGCAGGCAGTACATGCACCACATGGACGTCCCAAGGTATGTTTTCAAGTTGCGCCTTGCAGGAGGTCCTGGCCACACACACACTGTCAGGATCTCAGCATCCCCGCTCAGGCCCAAGTAGTGGGGTCCCGCATGTACAGATTTCCTCTTTGCCAAGCTGTCATGAGGGGGACTTCTTGAGATCTGATCTGTTTCTCTTATCACACTACTTTTATTATAGCACCTATGTCACTGCCTTCTAATTTCTTCTAACTGGACCTGAACTTTTCACTGTGAACTCCACAGGACCCGGGCTGAGAAATCTTGTCCCCAGTTGTATCGGTAGCAATGGGCATCTGACACACAGCAGAGGCGCAGAGAATGCCTTCCTGAACTGAATTGAGTGACAGCTGGCTTCCAAAGGCCAGGGGCTCAGGCCCTGTGCACTGGGGTTCTGGTTTTGTGGGAAAAGTGCCTCCTAAGGCATGTGATCCCCTCGATGTGCAGTTACAACTGAAGACTCAGACAGTTTCTAAGGGCACCCCAGATCCCCAGCAGACTAACCACAGTAACTTGTTCGTTTGCACACATGGGACACCCAGGCTGCAGTGTAGTCACATTTGATCTCGAACCCTCCTGTGTCCTTCGGTGTAACTGGTTCTCTGTAAGGATCATCAAGCCTGGAACTCAGGTGCAGAATTTAAAGGGCACAAAAAACCTCAGCACTCAAGAGAAACACAATTTTAATGCAATATTTTGAAAGCTCAAAATTAATTCAAACTTTTCATGATGAATCAAATATCAAAATTGTAAATAAGGACAGTTTCAGGATTCTTGATTTCTCTTTTTCTTTCTTCAAAGGACTCTTCTTCATTGACTCACTTGCTACACCCTGGTCCCAGCTTTGCAGGAGATCAAGTTGAGGAGAAATCTCCTTGGCTGAGACTTTCCTGATTTTTACTTCTTGATCCATATACTTTTTTCTATATCAGGGGTGGAAAGTTACAAATTGTATAGGCTTCAGGTAGTGTGGGGAGGTCAGTACATAAACATAATCATGAAAAATGAGAGAAGTTGTCAAATGTGAAGTGCCTATCTTAGAAAAGATTTAACAGGGAAAATGGTGCACATTTAATAACTGACTAACAAATGACTGAAGTAAATAAAATCAAACGACATTCAGGAATATGGCTGTAATATTTATTTCTCAGCTGTATATTCATGGCTCCTTTTTTATTTGCTTTGTCTTTTATTGGAACTGGATTTTAAAAAGGTCTTTTCTTCAGTAGTTCTGGATTTCTTCTAAGCAGTACAGAGTGCTTCTGGGACTTCCAATGGGAGCAAATTTGTATGAAATCAGTGCTCCAAATGCACCATTCTCTCCTAATGGAAGGACCTCCTTCATTTACATAGAGAACTTGAAGCCAGAAAAAGAGGAAAACACAAACAAAATCGTCAAGAGCTTTTTGGAAACACAGTAGAAAAACACAAGGCCAAAGCACTGATGCCAAGTGGTTTCTTAATGTCTTGCAAAGCAGCAGCTCCGGGGTAGGGGGAAGAGTTACTTTCTGGGGAGCATCCAGTTGCTGGGGCTGGAGAAGACTGTGTTGCTCTTTTGCAGGCTTTGGGTGGGAGGCAGGAGGGAAAGACTGGGGAACTGCACAAAAGCATCTTGAAACTTCTTTAGTTTCATTTGCTTCCAAAGGGGAAAACAAAGAGCTGAAGAAGCTTGAAGAGGAAGGGGAAGCCTCAGGCAATTTGCTCCTACTGAGGCACAGCTGTGGCTGTATGACAATATTTCCCCAGTGTTTTCTTCGGAGTTCCTTACCTGGTGCCAATGGTACACAACAGAAGTATCAGAGAGCAGCCTGGTTGGAACAGAATCTCAGGCAAAATACTACGTTTTCTCCCGGCCCCTTCCTGTAGCACAGGGTGAGTCTGCCTTACTTACATGTCCCCCGTACCCATGTGTGTGCGTGTACACGTACACACACACACACCACACACATGTTCTGGGGTTTCAGGCTGCAGGCAAACTCTCCTGCTGTGCTGGCTGTGGGAAGGTGAAATATCTTGACCCATAGCAAATGCAACAAGATACAAGTGGATCCACGACGAAGCACCAGAATCCTTGGTTCTGGTCCCTCCAGACACTGAACTGGAGATATGAGGGAGTAACTTTTTCTGGGCCAGCTGTCTTGTGGCTGGTTGCGCAGTAAAAATATCTGGGGAGCTTTAAAAAATATGGATGCCAGGGCCCTACTTCAGGCCTATTGAATTAAATATCCTAAGGGTGGGAAGTATGTATCTAAAATTTTTGAAAGCTCTCCAGGTGATTGTAATGTACAGCCAGGGTTGAGCAGTCCCGACCCAGAGCTGGGCCACAGGCGGCCCTTTTCTCTTCACCCCGACAGCTTGCAGTCTCCAGCCGTGGAAGCTGAGATTGCCTTTCGTTTAATTCACTTCAGTGACATGCAATTCAATTCAGTAAGTATTTCTCCAACTGCCTCTCTACCTTTCATTTCTAGCTGTGTTCCCATGAACATCCTGAGGACCCTGTGTCCTAAATGTGTTTTAGGATATGGGAACTCAAGTCACTTTTTTCAGGCATGTTCTCAAAAATTACCCCCTTGGACCTAGATTGCAAGTTGCTAAAAATTATGCATTGGATTCAGAGATCATTTTTTCTTCTGACATTAAAACTTGGAGCAGATATCTGTGTGTGTGTGTGCAACCTCATCTTTGCACGTGTCCATTTGTTTTGCGTGTTATTTTGCAATGATGAACTGAGCTGAGACAGAGTACTCAGCTTTTGATGATGGCCAGGATGAGCAGGAGATAGGATGTGTGAGCAAGAAATTAAAGTCCTGGCAACTTTGAAGCTGGAAGAGGTGTGGAGAAAGGATGCCTCAGACCCATTCAGAGGGAGGCTTTGTACCTGGCAAAGCTGGAAGGTTGATAGAATAGGTTTAGAAGAGGAACCATTTCTCCAGGGAGGGTTTCAGGCAACCAAAGGAGCACTCGCAGATTTTGGTGGCAGGACTTAAAAATGTTACCGAAGGCTCTGCAGGGAGAGCAGGAGGACGCAGGAAGAGAGGGGCCACTGCCTTTGAGTCTCACTGTTGGACTCACATTTCCAACCCACCCTGGCTGCATGGCTGAGTTTGAAAATCACGAATTTGCAGTCATCCTTGGCTTGCAGCGGTGGAGCAGGTACTGGGCAGAGAAATTGTGGTTCCTGCTTCTGGGAAGTGAGGGAGAATCCTGGAGGAGGAGGTAAGAACTGGGGTTCTAGAACTGGATTGACCTGGGGCTTCTACACTAGCTGTGGAATCTGGGGTAAGCTCTTCCTCTTTGGTTTCCTCATCGGCAAAATAAAAACCTTCATGGTTACCTTGTTTTTCTTTTTCTTTTTCTTTTTCTTTTTATTCTTTTATTGGTACATTTTAGGTATACAATACATTTACATTTATCTTTGGGTGCTTGTACCTGTACATGATGCATCTTGGTTCTTATTTTTTCCCCATTCCCTGTGCACCCTTCACCCCCTCCACCCTTCCCTATTTACATAGACTTTGTTTCCATTTTTATTTTCTTTTCTCATAATTTTTCCTTTCCCTTCTTCCCTTTCGCCTTCCCCTCCCACCACCCCATCCCATTGGACCTTTTCCTATTTCAAATTGTCAATTATTCATTTTAATCATTTTAGTCCTTATTTACACTTTCAGTTTCTCACACTAGAGAAACTATTCGGTATTTACACATGTGTGTCCTATTTATTTCACTTAAGAGTATGGCCTCAATATGCATCCATTTAGCTATAAATGTCTTGTTTTTTGTTTTCAAGATGAAGGTTCAATGTATTAGTTATTGTGTAAAATGCCCAAGAACTGCTTGACCATAGGAAATGTCAGTAAGATGTACATTTCCTTGTTGGGATATGGAGTTCTCTCTATTTTTGCAAGGGGGTAGGTATTTGAACTTTCTGTACTTGGCCTTTCTAGATACAAGTTCAAAACAGCAGCAGACTGGCTGATTATGAGGAGTGTGTGATTTAAAATTTTTTTATTTTAACATAATATGAGTACATATTAATAAAGAAAATATAAAAATCATTCTATGAAAAGAATAATTTTTTGTAACAAAAATAATTAGAGAATAACAATGGTAAATACACTGTGTATCATGATCTTAAAATAATATATTTTCATTTGCTAAACTATCTCTCAACTCATTTCCTAATAATACAAAACTTTTTTGCATAAAATATTTTAATTATTAACAAAGTGTCTCACACTCAGTATAATTTTGAACAATTTCTTCCTATTTCACAATATCTATTATACTTTTTGGTCCTTATTTACATTTTCAGTTTCTCACACCAGAGAGACAAGGTGATATTTACACATGTGTGTTTGATTTATTTCACTTAGAAGTATGGTTTCAAGGTGCATCCATATACCTAGAAATGTCTCCAGTTTATCCTTCTTTATGGCTGAATAGTACTCCATTATATATTAAAAACACACACACATCTTTTTTATTCATTCATCAGTTGATGGGCATTTGGGCTGTTTCCAAGATTTAGCTATTACAAACTGTGCCCTATAAACATGGGTGTGTGTATATCACCGTGCGTGGTATGATGCTTTTAATTCTTTTTGGGAAGATACCCAGAAGGGGAATAGATGGGTCAAATGAGACCTCTAATCCTAGTTTTTTGAGGAATAGGGCTGTGTGGTTTTGAATGTACAAAAGAAAATGTGTTTTAGGGATTAGTCAACCCAATCACCATGAAGAAATAACACACTTCTAGAAAGTTCTCTGATAGGTTCGTCCAATCTCTCTTATCCACAGGTTAGTGCTGTAGTCCTCTGTATCTCTGCCTCCAAAGTTAGAGGCCCCACAAGATGACCAGCCTCCATCCACCTGCACCATCTAATCTGACCTCACTATGGCTTGCTGGTCACTCTTTCTCTACTGCCTAAGCTATGTGAAGAGGGTGGCATTTGGGGAAGGCGCTGAAGAGTGCATGGAATTTCCTATGGCAGAAGCTAGGCACTATATGCTATAGTGATTAAGGAGATTAATGTAAGGAAGGGCACAGAAATATGTTTAGGAACCAAAAGAGTAAGATAAGTGCTTTGTTGTGTCACTGCATGAGAAAAGTGGAGAAATAACCTCAAAAATTTGTCTGAGGCTACAGATTCTAAATTGAGAATGGAAACTCATACAATTCTATAAAATAACGGATCGCTTAGAAAGCTTGGTTTCAAATTTCCTTTAAAATATGTTCACCCTGCCTTTTCATTCCTCTTTGCACATTTATTTATTTCTTCCTTAGTGTCTTCTCAGGGACATTTGTGGCAAGGGCCTCCTCTTGGCTTGCTTCTGGTGGCTGCTCTTTCTCCACCTAAAGTCGTCGTCTGTTCTGGTGTTGGAATTGGGGACCAGATTCATTTGCTCGAAAAACAAGTGTGATGTGCCTAAAGGAGAATTGTAACATCAGCTGGGGTCTGAGTGGCTGGCCTAGAAGGAGTCCGACAAGTCACGGGTCTTATTTCTCTACATGTGCCCTTAATCACAAGGGAGTGGTAGGGGATAAAGCATGCTAGAAGGGAGCAGCATGGTTCTTGAATAGCTCGATTTCTGAGGCAGTACATAGGACGTCAGCAATTAATTCAGGCCCTACATTCTGTTTTCTTATAAAAATTTTAGTTTAGTTGTGGTATCTTTGATGCATCTGCTGCCATAAGCAGGATAAGTGCCACAAATAAAAATTCAAAAATATCTTTTTCACGTAGACGCTGGAAACAGAAACTCTGACTTTGAAGGACCCCAGAGAGTACCCACCCAGAGGGAGGGCAGACCTCTGTCTTGTGGAGTGGAGTGAAGTCCTGGCTCAACACAGGCCAGCTGGAGCTGGGCCCCAGGTGTATTACAGAAGGCAGACAATCCCAGCAGGAATCAGGTTCATGGCTGAAAACCCCAAGTCAGTGCTGAGCGATCTCCCCACTGCTGGGGCATTCCTGCAAGAAATGCTAATGCCATTCTCTCCAACCCCAATAACAATAGCAAAAAACTTGAAAGCTTTGGGATACTACTAACAGACAGTAAAAGACAGGTGAACAGGCACCACAGAGCCATTTGATAAATTACTTTGGCAACTTCATTGAAAAGGAGGCCCAGCAAGTTGCACAGCCATGCATTGCATAATGATATATAGGTCAGAGACGGACCTCTCACAAGATTATATATCACCCATTGGCATGGTAGCCAGCTTAATTTGTGTAAGTACAGCCAGGGAAGTTTCCACAATCAAATCGTTGAACGATGTATTTCCCCATTGTTCAGTGACACATAACTTTAATTAAAACCCCAATGGCCTCTTTAAAAAAATAACTCGAGGTACATCTAGAGTGACAGATTATTTGAGCAGAGAAGGACGTCATTGCTCCCTGAGGCCAACCTCCTCATTTTATTGAGGAAACTGATATCCAGCTACTTCCGTCAAAGCAAGGGGCAGAATTCTGGTCTTGCAAGAGCTTTGTCTGTTGTTTTAATGTCCATCACTCTCTTTACACATAATCCCGAGAGCACCCTAAGCTTTGCTGGATGCATCCCAAGATGGGCATAGGGAAGAAAGGGTATGTCCCATGACCACTGTGGAAAATCTGACACACCAGTGTAAACTTCCAGGAAGAGCAGGAGGCCCCAAATCACAAAGGGCATCCAGGTAGTGGTGTGGCCTATTAGGTCCAGTTTTTCTGGCCAGCTTCAATATTTAGGGGGAAATAAAACAGGAACTTAGTTTACAAATATGAGGTGGAGGGTTTGCTCAGTAGCAGAGCAGCTGGCACAGTAGGGTTGGCGGGGAAGGATCCAGATGCTGACCAGGGACAAGGCAGGGATGTGGGTCCCAGCCTGCTAGCTGCTGCAGAAGGCAGGGTGGAGGCTGTGATGGTGGTCCTCCTGAGAGAGCATTTGAGAAAACTCAGGCAGCTCTGAATCTCAGGAACCAGGAGACAGACAAGGCCATGTGGGATGGGGAGGCTGATTCCCACAAAGCCAACAAAGCATCTGCAACTTCAGCCCGCTGTCACTCTTGCTGAGGGGCTAATGTGAACTCATTGGTGTGGTACAGAGACATGAGCTCGCTGCAGGGCTGTGATCCCAGTGATTTCTCACTAATTCCAGGGGAGGAAAATCATCAGTGTTATGGCTCAGAGTTCATTTTATACAGTAAAGTGAACAAACAAAAAAACCCATAAATGACTTCTGTGTAGCAGAAGGTACATACACGAAGAAAGTAGAGTGGTGGGAGATTTTTTCCATCACTAATAAAAAGTGGTACATTCAAATATCTCTTGATCTCCTCATTTAGTCATATGAATGCACAGTAAAAAAAAATCTTTTCAAGCATCTATGTACCAAAATATGTCCCAAAGAATACGCCAGTTGATATGATCTACACCGGAAAATATAAGCGACAGAGAAGCAAGGTTCTGCAACAGTGGTTAATGGAGATGCTGTCTGCTTTGGTTCCTCCGCCTGCGTGATGGCAGAAGACAGATTCTCAGCAGTGGTGTTACTGTCTACATCATGATGCAAAGGTAGCATAAGTCAAGCTAGATTGTAGAGAAGGTCGAAGCAGAGAAGGTGGTCGGTGGACAACACAGACAGAGGATGTGGAGAATACCCTGTCTTAGAATGAGAGATTTCCTCCCCTTCATACTTGTGGGTTAATCAGTACTTTAGTGTGGGATGCTTTTGAGATAAAAACAAACCTATACTATGTTTTTTTTTCCTGAAATCTTTTTTTGGACCTACCCATGCCTATGAAACTAATTGATTAATAGGTAATAATTTATTTCTTAAACAGGTTCATGCTTTCCCCTTCAGTGAGCACTTTTGGTTGTCTACACAAAAGCCTGATCTCGAAGCACCCAGTCAAAGACTCCTTGGGAGACCTTTGAAGAGAAGGGGATGCTGACAGGTCCCTGTGGTTCAGAGGCAGCTGTCCATGTAGGTAGACTGAGGAACCTGCCCTCTCATCGAGGACGTTCTTCCAGGAGCCCAAGGACATGCAGAAAAAAAGCTTGCAATTCTACTTGTCTACCACTAGATGATATGCATGTATAAGCAAGATAAAAGCCTTCTAACATCTCTTTCCTCATTGGTGACCACAGTGATGAATGGGCAAGTTAAAGTATCCAGAATCCAACTGCAGGTATTATTAGGAAAGGTAAGCAAAATGTGAAAATAAAAACTGTCAATACTTCTTTGGATAAAAACCATAGTAACAGATCTATTGAACACTTGTGCTTGAAGTCAAGGGTCATTGAATTACTACTGCCTATGGGTCAAACCCAGCTTTCAACATGTTCTTATAAATAAAGTTTTATTGGAACATGGCCATACTCATTCATCTGTGATTGATTTTGCTCTATTATGAGAGAGGTGAGTAATTGAGACAGAGACTTTATGAACTGCAGTGGCAAAGTATTTTTATCTGGTCCTTTATATAAAAAATTATCAATTCCTGGTCTAAGCACAGGAGGTCATACTAACTCATTTAATTTCCCCAATTTTAGGGTTATGCATATGAATTTTTATTTACAGATAAAGAATTTGATTGATGACATAGCACAAATCCTGGCACACACATTAAATGACTATTGCAGGAATGTGTGACAAATGCTACAGTTATTGATTCCATTGTACTTGTATAACTAAAGGAATGACCATTGCTTTCAAGGAGGCTTAAAAAGATGATGCTAAAATGATTGCACAGTGAGGTGAGGCTGCCTTCATGTGATACAAAGGGAGGCTGAAATAGCTGGCTGGGAACACTCCCTTCCAACATAAGAGACCACTGAAACACAATAACTCCTAAGACTATAGATGGGACGTCAGAGGAGATAGTGTTTGAATTGTGATCAAAATCTTTACAGTCAGCCAAGATGCATCATGTAAAGATACAAGTTCCCAATGAGAAATGTAAATGTGTTGTAGATCTAAACTGTACCAATAAAAGAATTAAAAAAAAAATTCTTTACTGTCAGGTTGCATTTGGCCAACAGGGAGTAGTTAGATGACCCTTTGCTTAAACAATAAGGGTTCAGTTGATTTGTTATTGTAGTTCTTATCCAGAGAGAAGGCTTTTCTTTAATGTCTTGGTTTCTCCTAATCCCAAAAGGTCTCTGCTTCCCTAGTGTTAGAGTCCGGGTACCTCTGAGCCCTCAGGCTGCCTCTGGGAAAAGGGAAGCAGTGAGTAGGAAGGAGGCCCGGATGGCTGTGGCTTCACAGTTTCCTAGTCATTTTCAAGGATATCTTTCCCCTTAGCTTATAAGGAGCATTGATGTTCTAGGATGATTCCTATCTGTTCAGTCTACTAGCTGCTCATTCCACACAGTAATCGCTGGCTATTATTATTAATGTTATTACTATTAGTTCTTGTTTTTGATGATGGCTCTGGGTGGCTAATTGCCTCAGAGTCAGAACTGAGGTAGAGAGAGGAGAATCAGGAGGGGCCGGGCCACCATCCACCCACATGCCCTCATCTTTTGTTCCCTGTGACATGATGGTGCCACACTGCCTGGCCTTCGAGGTTTCCCAGTGGATACTCCTCTGATTCCTGTCCCCTTTCCTTTGCTTCAGGGAGACCTCCCCTGCTAAATTCTTCCACATGTTGATGCTCCTCTCCCTGGAACACCCCACCGTGCCTGCAGAAGAAGGAGGCCCTGAGAGATTGTTCCCTCCACTCGATTTATTTGACTGTGAAAAGAAGGGGCTAATGTTTGATGACTTCTTAGGGGGAGGCATCACCCTTGGGGACGTGAGTCAGGGGGACATGGCAGAAAAGAGGAGCTCAGAATTTGCAGTAGCTGTGGGGAGGAGTGATGGCTTCCATTCTCAGCGTTGAAAGTAAGCTGAGCTTCCCACAATAAGAATTAATTTTCCTCTAAAGATGACCCCACCTGGGATCATGTGAGGAACTGATAAATCCCCCTGGTCACATGACATGGCCCATCACTGGGGGTTGGTGGTGAAATAGCCCCAGGCTCTTTACTCCAATGGAGTGTTTGACTGGGCTTCATTACAGAGTGAATGAATGTCCTCACGTCAACCGAGGACATGCAGCAAGGCAGTGACATTTTAGGGAACTAATGTCGAGATAGGTGTGGGATCAGTTGGAGAGGAAAGACAAGAGAGTGGAAAAAATAGGGCTGCATGGAAGGACATCTAAGCCTCACTTTCCCTTTCATTAAGCCCCCTTGGGAGATGATCAATTTTAAATGTCATTGCTATGACCACAGCAGTGGCTGGAAATAGCTCACCATGAATCAGGCACTGCAGCAGTAACTCTAAGCACAACTAGGAAGTGTTTCCTAAAAAGCCTGTTGGTGTCCCTGCTAACTACTTGGCTACCTCTCGCTACGTAGTTTGGGATGTTTCCCAAATACAATGACAGAAAATCATCAGGAAAGCAGTCATAATCTATCTTTTCCCAATTAGTTTGAAGAGTAGCTTAATAACTAGCCTTTCTTTTTATTCTTATCTTCAAATCTGTCTGAGAGACAATTCATGCCTTTAGTACAAGAAAGCCGTGTAGGAGGTAAGGGTGAAAGTGTAATTAATGATCGACAGAGCTCCCTCCAATTCTGACCTCTTCATTCCGCCCCTGCTATTTGGTGGATGTGTTCAGCCAGAGGGGCTCATTTTCAAGATCTCAGTGCTTTGGGTGGAGAAACGAGGGCTGCAGTCCCCCCCTGGTTACATCACGGGGTGTCAAGTTTGGCCCTCAGCGCTCCCTTCCTGTTGACTCTGAGAGCAAGGCTACAGTTGGCGACTCCCAGTGAAAAACATGAAGCTCTGAGACCGGTCTGAATTACTAATCCCTACATGTCCTGTCCAGCCTAACCACTTTCCAAACGATTCAATGAGCCGGCCAGGCCGGTGACTCAGCTTCCGAGAGGGCCGCCAGCAGCCCTCGCTGATCTGTGCACCCAGTGGGGCCACCGCAGGGCTCTCTCCACCTCGGAACTTGTCCCTCCCCAGACAGAAAGACAGACAGATGATGAAGTGCGTAGTCTCTTGGAGAAGGGCCACCTTCCCACGAGTCTTTCAGGGAAAGGGTTGCAAAAATGTCAGGGTCCAGTGGTTGGTGTCACACTTTGGAACCAGTCACAAGTAGCTGGGTGTGGTGGGGCGAAGCTGTCTGAAATTTGGAAGGAGAAAATCTACCGGGTAGGAAGCACTGATTTTTGCCTTGTTTGGCTTTTTTGTCAGTAGACACAGTATTCCCTCGCTTGCCTCAGGAACGACTGAAGGAGCAGTGGGAAGATGCTGCCCTTTGAGGAAGGGTATTGCCCAGGTTTCTCAGTGATTAAATGAATCTTGTTGCTTTTGCTAAGCTCAATGTCCAGTTTCCATAAAAAAGGCAGCACGCAGTCAGTGGTGGAAGCGGGTGGGAGTACAGGAGCCACAGGGGAATGCTATTCCGGGAACTCCCAGTTTCCTATGCAAATCAGATTAAACCGCATTGCAGCCAGGGCTCCCAGGGCAAATAATTCCCATTCCCGCCTTTTCGTCTTAGCATAATCTCTTGTGGGAATAAGGAAATCACTTTCAATTTATTTCAGCTACTGCCTTTGTTTTTTTAAAGTACATTATATTTCCGTTTGTCCACCTTGCTTAAGAAAACTCCTTACCCAGTAACCTTTTACATTCTCAAAAAGAGATGCTGAGACACTTGGAAGCAAAGATGGAGCAAATCAGTCTTATTCTCTCCATAGAAGCCCGGGCTTTTGAGTGGCTGGTGCTACCACATCCTGCAGGCGGTTTTCATTCTTGGCATGAAACTTTTCGTCATTTCTCATATTCCCTTTGTTTTGATTAGTCCACGCTTGATAACTTGACAACACTCAAATGGGGAAGGCTGGGGGGCGGGGAGGGCTGCAGGATGAGATGAAGTCTTCTGTGCAGTACTTTTTTCTTTTCAATTGAAATTTACCTTTTTTTTTGAAAGAACATGACTATTTCTCCAGCATAGGGTCTGAAGATGAACTCGGCACCACAACCGAAACCACAGCCTGGACTCCGATCTCCGCTGTGCAGTGCTTTCTGGAAGGAACCTGTGAGCCCCGGCACCGAGAGAGGGGACAGGCAGATTAGGCTGTCCCAGGACGCCCTGGCTCTCAGCTCATCTGCGCAGATGTGCTGTGGGCCTTGCAGAGCGCATCTGCTGTTCTATTCATGGGGGGAAGTGCGAGGTCTGTGAGCTCCACGTGCACACACAGCTTCCTTCATGGATCTTTTATTTTATTGCATTAATTTCTTTGTTGCATTCTCGAATCAAAGAATGTTAGCGTACTTAGTGATTCTAGATGTCATCTCATTCCCTCTCCTGTTCATCCCTAACCTGAGCCCCGGTCTACAGACTTCAAAGTTAAAATCAAGGCCTGGAGGGATGCAGTGACTTGCACAGGCAGAGGTATCATTCATGGTTTTTTCATTCATCACGCTGATTTTTTAAGCTATTGAACAGATATTTATTGAGGATCTCCCATGTTCTAGCAGCTAAGCAAAAATGCTGCTCTTCCTGCTCTTACATGTATTGGAGGTTCCTGGGGAAATACACACTAGTTAAAATCATCAACACACAAATGAACGACCTCCTCTGTGACAACTCCTGCACATTACCCTGAGAGTGTCAGAGAGAGGCCTCGCGATTTCCTTGAAGAAACACTCTCTGTGCATTGGCCTGAAGGAGGAGTAGGACCAGAGCAGGCCCAGGAAGGAGGGGAGAGTCTCCCCTGGTGGACGGCGCAAGGAGAGAGTGAGAAACACAAAGGTCAGTGTGGCTGGAGTCCTGTGAGCCAGAGCGGAGAGAGACGTGACCGACAGCGAGTCCCTGGTGTGTCTCCGTGCAGCTTTGTGTTGACAAGAGAGGGGTCTGTGCAGTGACCAGGAGGAGTGGATGGACGGGGGGCTGTGCGGGGTGCAGCCCAGACCATGGGCACCGGGAGCCTGGACTGAGATGGTCCGTGGTAGGAGGGCCGGAGAGAAGTGGATTGAATGAAGAGCAGTCTAGGAGGCGAAATCGCAGGATATGGGGGGTGAGGGCCTAAGCGGAGTCCATGATGGCCTTGGGGAGTCCAGGCAAAGAAGTGGCTCGATGGTGGGGTCTGCAGCCAGGGTGAGGGGATGCACTCCGACTCTAGAAAGCAGTGAAGTGAGCAGCCGGGTATAGGTCAACTGCGTAGCCTGGCCCGCAAGGCCAGGTGTGGACTGGAGGCCCAATATTTGCACACAAGTTGCATACATTTTGATAGCTGATGTGATTTGCTCATCTTTGTACAACCACATCTCTAGGTAAAGAATAATTCATATAATCTGAAGTTCAACTCTACGGTGGATGAATTAAAATGTTGCGTGATTGGAACTCTGTAGCCAGATAGTTTTCTCCTTTCCTTTAACCTGCCAGACAGTCTAAAGGTGCTTGCTATTATGTTACACTTTAACGAGTTCTCATTTTATTTGGCTTAGAATGATAAGATTTCAGTGTTTGCAGGGAATGTAAAAAGTGTTCCAAACTTCCCCTTCAAAATGAGCATCAGCCTCATAAGATTTCTAGCTGTGTAGCTCCAGCTTAAACGTGTCTGTGACTGTGAAGTCAATATTTGACAAGGTACTGCAGTTTTAGCTCTGTTCCAAGTATTCTTTTCGTATTGGATTATCCCACCTAGGAGAACACAGCGATGTCTCCTTCCTCTTCCGCTATCGCTATAAATCATCACCGCTCTTTGCTAAGCTGCCGCTAGTTCACAGTACAGCACCATTGAGCTCACGGAAGCCCTTGGGCCAGCGTCATCTCCCTTAGATGTCCCAGCACCCTGACATAAAGGCAGGAGGAGACTGAACCCGACTTAAGTAACTTAATGAAACTTCACAGGACAGAGCAGACCCAGGATTTGAACCCAGATACGCTGAGTCTAGAGTTCTACACCAGTTACCCCGAGGCCCTGGGTTACAACTCTGAACTGACTGTTAAGGCAGCGAACGGCCCCAAGGGAGAGCTTACCCACCTGCTTCTTGGGGAGCCTCCCCCTGACTTGCTTAGCAAGTGTTTATAAAAAAATCACAGATGTCCAAACTAAGTTTGATTTTGAGCACCTAGAGGCAGGGCACGAACTCTCCAGTTTCCCTTTTTCTCCAGCACTCCCTTCGGCTTCTTCCTTTGTCTACCTGCGCTGCTCTGGAAGCACTGGAGCTTCTAATATTGTAAGTCTTTAGGAACAGAATAGAATGCCAATCGTATTTTTCCTTGTTAATTAAAAAAATTTTGAGCAGGCATCCAAAATATATTTATAGGTATATTCATAGGTTAAATACAAATGCTAATGTCATAGAATGTTATCTTCATTTTAAACAATATCAAACATAAGTTTTAAAAGAATACCAAAAATATAAATGAAAGTCCTAAGACTTTTCTTTCTTAGCCCAACAAATGGGCTTGGTGGGTCATCTTCCTGACCCTCCCCTGAGGTGGAGGAGGCAGACAGGACAGGAGGGGCCGCAGCAGGACCATCCCAACTGCAGAGTCCCAGGGGGCTTTTCCGACCTGCTAGGATGAGTTCGTCTCTTGGCCTTGCCCAGAGGGGCTCTGTTCAGAGCCCCGAGATTGCAAGATCTCTCTGGAGGTCCAGAGAGTGAAGGGCCTGGTACTTCAGTCTGTGTTGCTGGTCCCTGATTTTAATTGCCACTTGTGTCCTGAGCTGCGTGGCAACAGAACGAATCGCTGACATGTGCTGACTGCTTCCTGTGTGCTGAGGAGATGGAGGCACATTACCTCATGTCCTTAGCAACCCTCTGAAGCTCTGTGATCCTCAATTTACCAAGAAGACATGCGAGTGTGGAAAGCCGTGACTTATAGTGGATGCCGGGCTAGTCAGTGGCACAGCTGGGATTTGAATCCAAGTCTATCCCCGACCAAGTCACAAATTCTTAACTCATGTTTTACTGCCAGCAGGATGCACGGTTGGATGACTGGTAGTGATGGGGGTGGATTTCCATCACTCAAACAGGAGGAATCAGCAACTGTACAGATCCAAAAGGCAGGCATCAGGTATGGATAAACAATGGAATAGCCAGGTTTGTAAAATTCCAAATGTGCCAGTGCAGTTAAAAAAGAACCTGTCCACTTCTTGGTTTCAATGTCCTTTAGCTCTTGTTGTAACGTGTAGGTCAAGGTAGCAAATACATCCCAAGCACTTTTTTGGATAAGACTGAAGGAGGCCATAGTCACTGCATGGCTCACCTGAGTTCAATTACAGGCTGTACGTGGTTTGCCTTTGTACTTCAGTGGTCCACATATGTGGGAGAGAGGAGATCAAGGAATCCAAGAGTTTTCTTCATTGTCTGCAGAATGCTTCAGACTGAGGGAGTCAGTGGGACAGACCTGGGTTTGAATCCCGACTCTGCTATGTATTAGCTGTGAGAACTCTGGGCAATTTATTTAAGCTCTTCAAGTCTTAGTTCTTTCATCTTTACAATAGAGACAATAATACCTGCTTCAAAGGGGGCTTGTTAGGGTACAAATGAGAGGCCACAGGGAGAGTATTTTGCATAGTGTGTGACATATGGTGCCCATGGACTGGTAGCGGTTATTGGTCTCTCTGCCTCTGCCTTCTCTAAGAGAGGCACCATCTGATTGTTGGTGGCACATCCCCAAATCCTGTCCCGTGTAGGTTATGTCCTACGCGACCTACTGACAAAGAGAAGGAACTTTCTTCTAGTGATGTCCTCAGTGTCTTCCTACTAGAAAAAGAAACTGATCTCCACAAACGAGGAGCAAGAACTGGAAGCCTTGGAAGTTTATGAGCTGGCAAGGCAGTTTGAGAAGGAGAAGGAGAAGAAGGAGAAAAGAATCATGGCGACCAGCGACGCCCTCCCAGGGGGGCCCAGATGTAGGCCAGATGGGGAGACTCTAGCGACAGCTCCACAACTGTTCCACTGTGACTGGCACCCATGTGGGGAGGGATATAGTCTGCGATGAAGAGTGACTCCGGGGTGCAGGGGGCGGGCCTCCTCCCCATCCAGAGAGGCTCTCTGTGGCTGGCAGCCCTGCTCCCGCCATGGCTTCTTACTTCCTGTGCCCTCCCGGGGGCATCCACAGAGGGTGTTCTCACCAGTGGAAGTGACTGGAGGCTCTGCCCAAGCGGAGCTGTCTCTGCTGGCCTCGCTGTGCTGGGACCAACACTGGTTTCCACAGGATGGTGGTGTCGGGATTGCTCCCACTGTGCTGGGTTAGGGTCAGGCCCCTGAACTCCCCGCTAGCTGGGCCCTCAGCTGGGCTCCAGTCTTCCCCATGACGTTTTGATGAGTATGGTTTGTCCTTGGAGATTGTTAAGGATGGTGACAGCTTCCTGCTAATCATAGGCATGAGACACAGCAGGACAACTCTTTCAATCTGAAGGCCACGTCCCAGAGCTGACCCCAGGACAAAGAGAACTCGGGGTTCACTAGCTCCTCGCTGTGCGGATTCGCTCTTCCTCTTCCCATTCAGCTCTTCCTGTGAAGGCCCGCGGGATATTGCTGTCTCCCTATCCACTGTGCTAATTTCTATTTTTTTTTGTATATCCTTTTATTGATGCATTTTAGGTGTACAATATAATGACATTCATCATTGGAAATTTGCACCTTTACATAGTCTCTTGGTTCTTATTTTTCCCCCTTCCCCTGCCCTCCCTTCAACCCCTCCATCCCTCCCTATTTACAAAGAACTTTGTTTCCTTTTTCCATTTTCTCATATTAATCCCATTCCCTTCTTTCCTTTCCCCTAGCCCTTCCACTCCCTTCCCCTTTGCCCCTTTTCTTCCTATTTCACATTACCTATTATTCCTTTAGTCCTTATTTACACCTTCAGTTTCTCACACTAGAGAAACTATTCGGTATTTACACATGTGTGTCCTGTTTATGTCACTTAAGAGTATTGCCTCAATGTGCATCCACTTAGCAATAAATGTCCCTAATTTCTGGTTTTTGATGGCTGAGTAGTACTGTGCTAATTTCTTATTGCTGCTATGACAACCAACCCCAAACCCAGTGTCTTAAAACAGCAGGAAGTGCTGTGTCTCCCCCTTTGGAGGCTCTGAGAGTGAATCTGTTTCCCCAATGCCCGTCACACTTAGCCTTCTGCTCCCATCTTCTCTCCCCTGAAAAACTGCAGCTGTTTTCTAAAAGGCTTCTCTTTGTGCACCTTGTTCTGCTCTCTTCCCCCTTCCTTGTTTCTTTTCTCATTTGCTCTGATATCATCACACAATGTTTTTCGTTGAACACCCCAATCACACTCCTGCGCCGGGGCCTTTGCACCTGCTTCTCCAGCTGCCTGGATTGCTTTTCACCCATATGGCTTCATGAAGACCTCCCATCAAGTGTCTCCTCTTTAAAGGAAATCTCTCCCTGAACAACTCGCATAGATGGGCATTCTCTGTCCCACTTTGATTGCCCTGCCTCTTTGTCTCATGCTCTTGCCTATTGGCCCATGATTGAAGATTATTTGTTTTCTCTTTCTTCCCTCAAGTCTTTATTTCATGTTCACTTTGAAAGATAGTTTCACTGCTTATAGAAACCTAGGCTGATAGATTTTTCTTCCAGTACTTTGAAGATGGAACTGTACTATCTTCTGGATTACATTGTTCTTCACAAGAAGTTTGATACCCTTAGTTTTCTTCCTCATTTGTAATTTTATATCTTTATGATTTTCTCCTTGCTTTTTTCCCCAAGATTTAATTATCACTTGCTTTGATGTGGTTTTATTTATGTTTTCTTTGCTTGGACGTCATTCCACTTTTGGGATGAGAAGCTTAACGGTTCTTCCCAAATTTAGCAAAACTTCACTTCGCATTTTCTGAAATGTCTTTCCTGCCCCCTTTCATTGTGACTCCAGGGACATATGTGTCAGTTTCCCTGACACTGCTTTGGAGCATGGTTTTGGTTCCCTTTGGTTATTCATTTTCACTGGCTCTGCTTTCCCTCTGTGTTTCCTGTTGTGCAGTCCCTACTCTACCTGCTGTGTCTAATTTGTTGTCAGTTGCCTTTTTCCTCTCAAACATTGGTCTTCCAGTTTCTTAAACAGATTTATTATAGCTGCTTTTTGACTCATTCTATCATTTAGGTCATTTGGGGGCCTCTTTCTGTTGATCGGTGTTTCTCCTGATGGATATAGTTTCCTGATTCTTTGCATGCCCGGAAACTTCTGATTTGATGTAGATATCGTGAATTTCTTATTGTTGGCTACTACGGTATTTTTTATTCTTTCCAGAAATCTCGGGCCATGTTTTCAGGGCACCAGTATTTGTTGGCAGCTCTGTTGAGGGAAACCAAGAGCAGCTTTCAGTCTAGGGTGAATCGACCCACGTTCTCGAGGCAGCACTCCTCTGTGGACCCTGTTTAGAGCTTTGTGTCCTAGGGGCTCCTTCCACTCTGCCTGTTTTGGAGATTGCTCTGTAGCCTCCACCCCAGGGCCTCTTCCTTTGGCCTGTGGGTTTCCCCCTGAGGAGTCTCCCGAAGGCACCCAGACCCTTTCCCTCTGGAGCTGCTTCCTCTCCCACCCTGTGCCCTGAATCGCATACATCCTGGGCCTGAATGCAGAGCTCCATCTCCTCGACCTGGGGAGATGGCCAAGCTCTGTTTGGGGTACTGCTCCTCAGGCTGGGGTCTGGAAATGCTCCCCGGTTATTCAGCTGGATCACTTGTCTATTTCTCTTCTCTCAAAATGGACTATTCTACCATGCCAGTTGTCCAAGTTCTGAAAACTGTTGCCTCATGATACTTTGTCCAGTTTTTTAATGGTTTAGGATGAGAGGTTAAATCTGGTCCCTGTTACTCCCTTTTGCCTGGGAGCAGAACTTCGTTCGTTGACATTTGAGGCTTGTTTATCCCAGGCCTGTCTTTTCTCAGACTGCTGGCTCGGGGCTCTGAGTCTGGTGACACCTTGGGCCCTGCCAGGATGCTCTGTCTCCCGCTGGGCGCCCGAGTTCGGGTCTGGCTCACCTCTCTGACTCCTTACATCTGATCCTCTCAGCAGAGGGGCCTGGGCACATGTTCCAGGCCTGGATCTCCCTCTGACCCTGCAGTCCTTCCTCCTTTGCTCCGGATGGAAATCAGACAATTATTCATTTAAAAAATCTGTACTGACACGATAGGAAAATGAAAGGAAAACTTGTTTTGATACTTGTTTCTTTGAGTAGTAGTAAGGCTGCATTTCCCCCAAACATACCCTGCTTATATTTCTTCTTTTTCAGCTTTCTATTGCTTTTTCTCTGTCTCAGGAGCTCCACAGTAAAAGCTTTGGTTTCTACTGTAATCTGGATGGATTTACAGGACAATTGGTCATGCCAAAATCTCACAGTGCGCCCTCTCTCCTTTCAATGGAGAGACTTTTCTGCCCCTAAGTCATCTTAAAGACTTTTCCTTTCATTTTAAATATTCAGTGGTAGAAAAAAAAATCCATTACTGATTTTTCTTCCCATCATTTTACTGCTCAAGAGCAAGAGTCGGGAGTTATGCCTAATCACTGAACTCAATTTCTTTTAATTAATTTTGGTTCTGAAAGTATACCGGCAGCTAGGTCTAAATGAAAAGGAGATGGAAATATATCAAGTAATGAATCCAACAAATTAAAGAGTGGTAAATGAGGGGTCTGCTCTGGAAGTCTTTGGGAAGGACTGATAGATGTGTCCAGGGCTGCTGGGGACTCGACCGACTGTAAGCTCACAATTCAAGTTTCAGAAGGGTGTGGCGAGCCTTATCTGAGGCGTTTCAGTGAATTGATTGGTGCAAATCAGTCCATGGATTCCATTGCTCAAACTGCCCTTAATTGTGCTATTTGGAAGCATTATCGTCATCATAATGACTGTTTTTAATTTACTGGAATATTAGGGCTGCTCCTTAACTTATTATTCCATCATGACTTGAACTCCTGGAGAATTCTGATCATATCTATTACACACAACTTAACTCTGCCTTCCACAGTCCCAGGAGCTCAAAGCAAAATGATTCTTAGAGATGATATCTGAGGTAATCCCACCTTTCCAGGTTATGTTCTGGGTTCGTATCACCTCTGAAACTTGGTGACTGGCACCTTTCCCCATCTGCGCAGCTCAGCACAGTGCCCCGTAATGCTTTGTTTCCAGGGGTAACTGATTTGGGGGTGGGCAAGGTGTCTGGTCGTAATGTACATTTCCTGCCCCTGCACTTGGAGTGTCAGATCCGGCACTGAGGCAGATGGAGGCGGACAGACTGTGTCGGCTCTGAGGCTGATTCAGTGAATTGCAGCATGTGACATTCCTGGCTTGGCCAAGGCAATGTGCTACTGCTTTCCCCTGGAGGAGACAGGCTTTGTTCACATCCACCGGCCCTTCAGCCTCTGATGCTGAGGGGAAACAAAGGGGTCTTCCCCACATGGGATCCTCTTCCTTGGGGTAAGGGAAGCAAATAGGAAGAGAGGAAGTAGACAGGATCTGAGGAAAGCATGCTCAGTTTCTTCTCCCAAATTCAACAACCAGGTCATCTTATGCCCCTCTCTGAGACGTGGAAGAGGGCAGGAGAGAGCTGCAGTAACAGGCTGTGTCCCCTCTAGGAGAGCAGCCCCGGGGGTGTGTGAAGCAAGGTCACAGCCATGCTGCCAGTGCTTGTCTTGAAGGGAAGCAGTGAGACTCCTGCTAACTAGAGCTCTAGGAGGCCTGAGTTCTACTCCCAGGGCAACTGACTAGCAGCTTTGCTTAACCTCTCCAGCTTCAGTCTCCCCATCTGCTAAGTGGGAATGAATCTACCCACCCCGCATTTCCTGACCAGTGTGAACACTCAGTAACATAGCACATAGGAGAGAGCTTTATGCAAAGGAAAGTTATGCTCCAGTGTATTTCCAGCAGTCCATCATTGCTAAGTGTTGCCAAAGTGCTTGGAGACTGTGAGTGTTAATAACCAGCGCCCCCTGAGGGAGCAGGCTCCGGTCCTGGCACTGGGCTGGATAAGGTGTGTTCTCTCCATCCTCTCCGGATGTGTCTTTTTTTTAAAGTGCATTTTCTATTTTTCTGGATCAATGCTCCATAATAACTATAACAACTGCATGTTATTTTGATCCTCAGTCTACAATTTGAGAAGACTGTTCACTTTCACTTCAAGTTAATATAAATTTTTCACCTTAACTTCTGCAGAACTCTGTAAGAGTTGGTTGCTTTTGCCTTTTGGAAAAGGAGATCCTGAGGACCCTAGACCTCCTGCACAAGAGAAAAAGTGGGTAGAATGTCCTAAGTCTTCTCATCACTTCAGATTCCCCTGAAGACAGAAATCCCAGCTGGTAGGGGAAGGGGGTTCAGGGTCAGGTGGACCGAGGAGGAGGATCTAGTGCTTGTGGTGGCGGTGGAAACTCAGTAAAAGTGGAGGAACCCTCCTCCCTGTGGCTCATCTGAGTATCCTTTGTGCCCTCGCCTTTCTGGGGTTTGCCCGGACCTTGGTTCCGGGTCCTGGGCATCCCCACTGTGGGGGCTCCCTGTTCCCCTGGGTCCCTCTGTACCCCATGCATGGAAGGGCAAGACAACCCTCCCTTCATTGTGCTGGGGAGAATGAAGAACAGTAGTGGGTTTCATTCTGGCTTTGCCTCGTTAAGAGGTCTCTATGGATTAATTCCCAAGAGATCAAATCTCGTGACTCTACTGTGGCAAAGTGAAATGAGTAACAAAGTAACAAGGAGCCAGATTAATGTGACCCCAGGAAATAATCCATAAAAACTTATGAGGCCTTTAGCAGGCTGTAAATTGGATTTCAGTCAGCATGAGGGGAAGGGGAAAGAATCATATTGAAAACAATTGGTTTGTAATGAATAGGGCTAATATTTTAGCACTTCCAGAGAGAAAAAAACACCAGAGTAAATAACTTGGAGAACCCCATGGCGATATTTTCTAAAGTGTAAATAATTGAAATTGTGCTTATAATCCTAACTGAATTTTTCTTGCTTTATAGTTACTGGGAAGTGTATTGTTCATGAAGCATCCAAGAACTTTAAATCAAAATAACAAAGGAAAAGGGGAAGATAGAAGGGAGAGGTATGGAAACATCATCAAGTCCAGGCTGGTTCAGTGGCGTCCACAGGCAGGGGCCTTAGCAGTCGGGCTGTGGCCGGGATTTTCCTACTCCCTCATGTGGCAGTTGTAGCAGAGCCTGAAAAAGCAAATAAACAGTTCGTTAGGCCTGAATAATGTTTTTTCTGGGACAAGGAAACTAATTTCTCAAAGAAAAAAGAAATGGTTTGGAGGCTAGTAAGATATTATTTGTTTGTTTGTTTGTTTATTTATTTATTTTTTAAGCAGTAGCTGGAACGGGGAAATGATGTGCTTGGTAGTTGTCCCAAACACTCCCGTGACATTGACTTGTTAAGGAAGACTGGGCGTGGTGGCACATGCCTGAAGTCCCAGCACTCTGAGAGGCTGAGGCGGGAGGATCACAAGTCTGAGGCCAGCCTGGGCAAGGTAGAGACTTAGTGAGATTCTGTCTCAAAATAAAAAAGTTGGAGATGTAGCTCATTGTGAAAGCCCTGGGTTGAATCACCAGTACCAAAAATAAAAGCAGTTAAGAGATGATGCCATGGGCGTTTGTTCAACGTACTGCATCGCCTCGTGTTCCTAGAGATGGTTGCTGCAGCCTAACTATGCACTGGTTTTGGATGAGCCTGCGGCCGGAGCCTGCTCGAGAGAGCTTCCCAGCAGGAGGAAAGGACGGGCAGGCAGAGGTCCTGGAATCCAGGCCCATTTATTTCAAGAAAGATGCAGATGACCTGGCTGGAGGAAGCGGCATGGAGTGTGACGTGTCTACAGGACCCAGAGGTGTAGGGGATCTTGGCGCCATCTGCTATTTTTCAGGCATCTGGGCCGGGGCGGCAGGGGGTTCCTGGGTCTGAAGACCCTGAGAGATTCAAACCCACTCTCCCAGCCCCACCTGCCTGCGCGGTCTTTACAGTTGAAACTAGAATTAGTATCTCTCCTGGATGGGAGTGTTTAGTTTTAATTTAACACAATCTCAACTTTTGATGGAACTCAAGAAAATATCTCTGAACTTAGCTGGAACAATAAACATGTGAAAGTAGCTAACGTGGAAAACACATCATAAGGAGTGAATAGAATAAGAGCCTGAAAGATAATCAGATATATTATAAAACTATATGAAATCAAGCAATATGTTGCTTGGACAGGTAGACAGAAAAAGAAATCATAATGAAATGTTCAAGTCCAAGCCGTAGTACATATGAACACTTAATACAGTGTAGAACAAAAATCCTGGTAATACAGGGAGAGGAATAATTTCATGAATCTATTGTGAGAAAACTACTTTGTCATTTAGACAAAAATTAATTGAAATTCTCAGCACTGACCACATATCAAAATTCTATAAACTGTGTGTATATGTGTGTGCTTTGCATTGATTGTATCCTCACAAGAGTAAATGACTATGTTACACAAGCCCCAGGAAATTAGCACTATATATATTCACATATACACACGCGCAATTTTAAAATTTTTTTTAAGGTTTAAATGTAAATCGATTTTAATTGACAAAATGATATGTCTTTATGATATACATGATGTTTATATATATAGTGTGTGAAATAGTTAAATGAAGCTAATTAACATATGCATCAGCTGACATATTTATAACGTTTTGAGCTGAGAACACTTGAAATCTATGCTTTTGGTTGTTCTCAAGGATATGATTCACTGTTATTAACCACAGTCACCATGATGAGCAATAGAGCCCTTGAATATATTCCTCCTGTCTAATTGATACTTTGTATCCTTAATTTTAATAGTTTGTAATGGCTGATTGGGACACTGAAGTGCTTGAGGTGGCTAATTTGATGAAGCAGTGTGAGTGGCAACTTGCCTTAACAGGTATTCAACATTTCACAGAGCAGTGACGATGAAAAGAGTTAATGATTAAAACAAAGAGACTAATAGATCATTAGAGAAGCAGAATGAGGGATTTAATATGAGCAGAAAAATACAGGGAGTGGAAGGACAGGGGCAGGTGGCTGGGTCTTGTTCTCTGCTAGGCTTCTTCAGAACGTGGTGTCTGGGTTCCCAGAATGGCCGTCCTTGGAGCACAAGGCAGCTGTGGGTGGCATCTGTGTGACCTAGCCTCAGAAGCTGAACAGCGACACTTCTGAGAATACTTTACTGGTCAGCAAGTCATGAGGAGCTCATCAAGTTTAAGGGAAAGGGACACAGACTTCCCTTTTGCTGGAAAAAAATGGCAGAGTTCAAGGACAGCAGGATAAAAGAAGATATTGTCACTGTCCTAAGAAGATAGCCTGCCACACTGGGGACTCGGGAATCCTAGCCCTCTCCGTGTGCAAAGTGCTTTGACTGTACTGTCTGTATGGCTTAGATTGCTGTTTTACCTTTACCTCTTTCTGAATGCTCAGGTTATCCTCACCTTTACTTCTCTATCATCGTGTTGGGGCAAAATTCTTAGACACTGACAGTAAAGTTATTGTTTGAGGTCTTTTGGGAGAAATTTTTGTACGTGGTTTCCATCAGGGTAAAAGTGATTGTGGAATTGGTTTCAAGCATAACAACATGAAGGCTCAAATGTAAAACACAAAGAACACGGGGTTTTTTATTGTTTTAGGTGATACAAATTTGAAGAATTGTAAAAATAATTGTGAACATGCCACATAGCCACATATACAATCTTCTGGAGATTTCTAGATGTGGAATGGCCCACAAGAATCTTGAGGTCTCTCCACATTGCTTTGGGGGCTTAAGACAAGGACAACCCCACAAAACCTCAACATAGCCATGTTAAATTTGTGGACTGGAAAGTCTGTATTGACAGCTCTATGACTTTAGCTCTGAGAAATTCCTTTTGTTCTTTGTACCAGGACTCCATTTGTGTCTTCCCACCTCACTTTTCCCACCCAACTAATTGTAGTTTTACTGTATTCTGGGATCCTGAGATAATGTAGAAGAATAAAATAGAAGTCTGGTGTCAGAACCTGGAGAAAGTCTACTGACTTCAAAATTAAACTCTTCATCATGAGAATCAACTATGCCAAATGGTATTGCCAGTTAAACTGAAAGTAGCCAACTGTGGCAAAAATTTATGGAAAGGGAGAAGCATACCATCATAGCAACTGCATCCTAAGCAGCTGCTTTTATTGGAAATCAACTTGCAAAGCTAATCTTTGCCTCTAAATGGGAGTCTCATGGCCTGTAATTCCCGTGGACTAATTAGCACCTGAAAGAAACTATTTAGTTCAAGGTCAGCCAAGTTTATGGTACCAAAGATGCTGCTTAGTACTCTCTGTGTCCTAACATCCACACATAACGTCATCATGCCAAATGTAGAGATGCAAGAGAATTTCAGCTCTGTTTGTCCACTCAAAAAGAAAGGAAAATAAAGGGACCATCATTTACTCTGAGATCATGAAAGGGGAAGTGTACACATGGCCAGTGGATGCTAAGCCCATGGTCTTGCCCCAGACACACTGTCTACACATATAGATGGTCAGAAAAAAATGGAGCTAGAAAAAATTGTGTTGAATAATGGGTACCTTAGCATTGAGACATTGCCGTGGTAAGCCACAAAGTATTATTATTTCACTTATTATTCCACTTATCATTGTTACAGTTTTCACTAGGAGCCATGGCTTTCCCTAGTAGGGTTTTGGCATTCTGGGGAAAGAGCCAGTTGGAAAGTTTTTGCTTGGGTGTATTATATTAGATATCCAATGAGTCCTAAAAAAAATCACAAATTTTATTTGTGGCTTAATTTTTTTTTTTTTTTTGTGGTACCGGGGATCGAACCCAGGTCCTTGCACTTGCAAGGCAGGCAGCGGAACCACTGAGCTAAATCCCTGAACCTGTGGCTTAATTTCTAATAATTTTCTGTTCAGTGTAATGACATCTTGACAACATTTCAGAAGTCCTTTTCCCATCTGGTGCTTGCTTCAATGGCTGATTCCAGGTAGGCTTAGCAAACACATTTTAGAATAAAGTAAAAGAAGCTGTTAAGATTGTGTTTCAACTCCTTCTCAGCAGAGGGTGGGGAAATGCAATTGCAAGAATAATAAATGTGGTGAAAAAAGCCCTTATGCAGGGCTTTCTCAAGGCACTTGGGACACTTTGAAGATATTAATTAATGCTTGTTAAAATCCTATGGGATAGGAAGGGGGCAAGGATTATTAACTTGTTTTATAGGGGAAATGAAGCAAGAGAGCTTTAATAATCTCCCTGGTATCAAGCAGTAATTATGGAGGAGAATAAAGTGTCAAGTCCCAAACCCCCTTTTCTCAGGGCCTTGCCGAGGAAGGCACAGTCAGATGACTCCCAAACTGCACTCTTGTGTGAATGTCTGCAAGCCCCGGCCTTCTCTTGCCTGCCTCCCCATCTTGTTCCTCAGAGCAGGTATGCTAAAGCCTTTTTTCATGTTCAGCCGGGCCCTGCATGTCCCTCCCTCCCAGCAGATGAAATTGCCTCCTATTTCACAGTGATCCATGAAGCCATATACGGTGAACTGGTGAACTCGCAACCTCCCTTTGCTCGGATTCAAAATGTATTTTTATCCCCGCCTGTGTTGTGCTCACTCCTCTTCCTGGTTTCAGAACCTCGTCGCCTGTAAGAGTCCAGTCTGTCTTCAGGATCGCAGGCATCACAGCTCCCTGGCAGGGCCCAGGGGACCTTCCACCACCTGCCAGCCCCTTCCCTCTATCTTTCATCTCTCCCTCTCCCTTAGCTCTGTCCTGTCAAGGCTGAAATCAGGCTCCTCTAAAAATACCTTTTTCTTGGCTGGGCTTTCTTTTATGCAATGTCCCTGTCTCTCTCACTCGCTCTTCCTGTGATTGCTAAATCTCTGAAAAGAGCCGCCTGTTTCTGTTCCTCCAGGCTGTTTGCAAAGATAGCCTGGGAACTTCTGATTTTCCCGAGAGGCAGCAAGGGCCCAGACCAGACTGCCTGGGCTCAGTCCTGGTGCGGCCGAGACAGTCTCATCGCTCCTCCACCATTCCTGCAGCTGAGTGATCAGCTCGCTGGCTGCTGCCTTTTTGGGACTGGATTTACACCGTCCTGGCAGCTCACAGCAGCTCTACTTGGAGAGACAGCTCCTTTGCTTCAACGTTCAAATTCTAGCTCCAGTCTGAAATCGAGATTCCTCGTGGTCCCATGGAATGCAGTTGCGTTTGTGTACTGTGAAGGAGAACAGCTTACATTTTGGAAATTGAGATCTGGATCCCAATTGGAGATGAGGGAAAGAAAATAGAACAACCATGACCACAAAGTAAAAAATACATCCTTGCATAACAGCTGGCTACCCGGCTTGGCTCTTGAGCTATTTCTGTCAAAACCGCTGTACCTGCAGGACGGCATAGTCACCTAGACCTTGGAGAAGGTAATTTCTGTTAGAAAGTAAAGATAAGGCAATAATCACTTCACCAGGTACCTGGAGATCTCACAACATTTCTCTCCAACACACAGTTTAAAATCACTGATGGGGTAGATAAGAGAGGTCTTGATATATTATAAAGGTTGCAGAGTGAGGGAAGTGTTTTGTTTGAGGAGACAGAACATTGAGCCAAGGGCTAGTGATGACTATTGGTGGTGGATATTTGGGGGACAAGACATCATTATGTTAAAAATGGAATTTGATGACATTTATAATAAGAGATTGTCAAGTTAACCATTCAATAAAAGCAAGAGGGTGCCAACTGCTGCCTGTAGCTGGTGGCCCCATTCACTCCTCATTCACTCATTCATTCATTCAACAAACATAAATGGAGCCCCTTGAATGGAGGCACAGAGGAAGGAGGAGCAAACACCCAGCCCATGTACTGACGGAGCGCAGGGTCTAGGAAGGGGTAAGGGCACAGCTTACTTGTGATCAGTGCGACAGGTTTCCCTGGAGATGTGAGGCAGAGACAGAGGACAGGGCCCCCGGGGGAGACCCTGGGGGAAGGGACCTGGGAGCCCAAAGAGAAGCCGAGAGGGTTTAAGATGAGCAAGGAAAAGGAGCCCAAGGCTGTGTAAGAATTAAATGGCGCTGAAGTACTACCAGGGGCGCTGAAGTACTACCATAAAAATGGGAGCGAGGAAACACAAATAAAGGACTAAACATCCCAACTAAAAGGCTCTGGCTGGGAACGGGAAATGTAAAGCATGACTTAAAAACTTCTGGGATGAAGACTGTAAAGCAGGCTGTGCTTAGGTCTGAGTAACCCTGACACAAGCAGAATCTTTTCGAGAGCCCCGAGCCCTTTAAATGTCTCCAAGGCTGCACCTGGCAGGGCAGGTCTCCAACAGGCCAGGAGCTTACACTGCAAGGGACACACACTTCCTCTCTGGGCTTTGCTTTCCTGTCCTCCTTCTTTGAGCCCTGCTGAGGTCAGTATGGCCAGGTCTCCCAAAAGTGCCCTGCTGGCTCTGCTTCTGTGGGTGGAGACCTGGAGTGACTATGTTCCCCGTGCTGCTTGGCTTCTTCCTGTCTACCTTCTCCCTCTTGGGCTCCCAGGTTCGCATCCCTGTACAGAAGATTTTCCCAACAAACCTGGAGATGGATCAAGAAACAGGCAGCGGTTAAAATGAAACAAAGAACTTCTTCACCAGTTTTACAGGGTGTGGAGTAACTCAGACAACACTTGGCAACTATTTGTAAACCTGGCACTGAAAATGAAGAAGAGCTGTTTCTGAGGTCGCCCCCCCTCCCCTGCCCTGTGTATTTGCTTCCTTGCAACACAGACTAAGGAGCAAACCAGAGAGAACGTACTTATCTATCCCCTGTTTTCACATGTGTTATAGCACAGTGCAGAGAGGCAGAGGCCGGGGAGTCTTGTTTCCATTTTATGAAGGGAGAAACTAAGGACCAAGAAGATTAATGTGCAGAAGGTTCCAGAGTGCATGAAAGCGTTGTGATTCCAGGTTCTGCCTAGCGGGTTCTAAACCTCTCATTTGCTTCATGACACCAAGTGATGACATTTTGGGGGACCTCTGTGGTCATAGGACCCTTCTTTTCTCCTATGTCTAAAAAGGTGTCCTACTTTTCATTGAAGTAAAATATATATGAGAAAAACGCACATCTACCAGAAAGTTCCCTTATGTTCCTGCCCAGGTGTGAAACTCCATATGGAGGACAGCTCCGGCTCTCTTTAGTTTTGCCTCTTTCTGTGCTTTATGCCTGCAGACTCACACTTCTGTTTCTGGGTGTTTTTGCTCCATATGATGCTCATGAGGCTCATTCACATTACTGTGTGTACCTGGAAATTGTTCATTCTCAGTGTTGTATGGTATTCCAGCCTATGGGTATGTAGCAGTTGTTCATTCTTCCTTTGCTGAGACATTGAGTGGTTTCCTGTTTGGGTTTATAACAGAACAATGGTTCCCCAAAGATGTTCACGTCCTGAACCCTGTGAGTCGTGACCTCACATGGCCAAAGAGGCTGCAGGGAGGGGTTGAGGATCTAGGGAGGGGGAGACTGTCTTGGGTTATCCAGGCCCCGCAAATGTAGTCAAAGGGTCTTTAGAAGAGGGATGCAGGGGAGTCAGTGTGACAGAGGAGCTCCGGTAATGGAGGCAGAGATGAGCGCAGTGCGTTCTGAAGATGGGAAAGGGCCTGCAGTGTCAGGATGGTGGCCAGCTTCCTGGAGCAGGAAAAGACAAGGAAACAGACTCACCTGGGGCTTCTCCAGAGAAAGCGCCACTCTGCTGACACTCAATCCTAGCCCCAAAGCCCCGTTACTGTACTAACTTCTGACCAGAAAACTAAGAACATATGTTTGTGTTGTTTTAAGGAACGAGCTTTGTGATAATTTGTTACAGCAGCAATAGGTAACTAATACAGGGCTCTCACAGGGTGGGGGCCGGGGGCCACAGTGGAAATTCTCCTACATGTAGCTTGGCGAGGACACCACCCTGCCCCGGAGTGAGATGCTGAGTCACAGGATGTGCACATTTCAGCTTTAGTCAGTCCTGTCAAGCAGCTTCCAGAGTGGTAGTGCGTATGCATCCTCCCACGAGGCCGTCTGCTTTGCCAATGTTGGAAGTTTGTCTTTTTTCATTTTAGAGATTCTGGGAGTGCGCAGAGGTATCAGTTTGTGGTTTTAATTTGCATTTTCCAGATGACTAATGAAGGTAGGTTCTCTTTCAAATACTTACTGGCTACTTGAATATTCTTTTGTTTGTGAAGTGTTTGTTCATCTTCTTCCCCTTCCCCGCTTCTTACTGGTTATCTTTTTGTCTTGATTATTTTGGCTCTAGATTTCTCTCCAGATCTACTCCCCGAAACTGTACTCTGTACATTAAAGTTTCTTTTCCTTGTTCTTTCTCATTCCTCTAACTCCTATTTCTTCCATCGCCCCAAGCAAAACACATCATGAGCTGATCCAGTCCTAGATGTGAGTCACTGGTAGAAGTTTATGATAGCCTCTTTCAGAGCTTTGCAGTTTTGAAGGAAGGCTTTTGGTCTAATTTCTTTTTTTTTTATCCATTTAGTTTACTGGTACATTTTAGGTGTTCAATACAGATTCATCATTGGGATCTTGTACCTTTACATGATGTATCTTGGTTCTTATTTTTTCCCCCTTCCCCTGCCCTCCCTTCACCCCCTCCACCCCTCCTATTTACAAAGACTTTGTTTCCATTTTTTCCTTTTCTCATATTTTTTCTTTTCCCTTCTTCCCTTTCCTCCACCTCTCCCACTTCCCCTACTCCTTTAGACATTTTCTTCCTATTTCACGATATCAGTTATACATTTTGATTCTTATTTACACTTTTAGTTTCTCACACCAGAGAAACTATTCAGCATTTACACATGTGTGTCCTATTTATTTCACTTAAGAGTATGGCCTCAATGT
>NW_004624763.1:14675280-14733797 GCF_000247695.1 Heterocephalus glaber | reverse complement strand
TTCTCTGCTTTGGGGATCAAGGTGATGCTTGCTTCCAGGAATGAATTTGGAAGTATTGCTTCCCTTTCAATTTCACTGAAAAGTTTAAAGAGTAGTGGCAATAGTTCTTCTCTAAATGTCTTGTAGAATTCAGCAGTGAAGCCATCAGGACCTGGGCTTTTCTTTGTTGTTAAATTTTTAATTACATTTTCAATTTCACTGATTGTAATTGGGGTGTTTAGAATTTTTATATCTTCTTCATTCAACTTTAGTAATGCATATGTGTCTAG
The DNA here is from genome assembly GCF_000247695.1 of Heterocephalus glaber. The sequence goes on along the minus strand of NW_004624763.1, from coordinate 14,733,528 downwards.
AAATCTGTCCATTTCTTCTGTGTTTTCCACTTTATTAGAGTACAGGTTCTTGAAGTAGGTATGATGATCCTCTGGATTTCTGCTGGATCTGTTGTGACTTCACCTTTTTCATTCTTAATTGTATGTATTTGAGCCATTTTTTCCTTTTTTTGATAAGGTTGGGGGTAAGGGTTTAACGATTTTATTTATTCTTTCGAAAAACCAACTCTTCAACTCATTAATTTTTTTTTGCATTGTTCTCTTAGTCTCCATTGCATTGATTTCTGCTCTGATCTTTATAATTTCCTCCCATGTATGAGCTTTGGGTTTGTCTTGCTCTTCTTTTTCTAGGAGCTTAAGATTCAGCATTAGGTTGTTTATCTGAGCTCATTCTGTTTTCCTAGTGTGGGCATTCACTGCTATGAATTTCCCTCATAGAAGTGCTTTCATTGTGCCCCATAGATTCCTGTATGTTGTAACGGCATTATCATTTATTTGTAAAAACTGTCTAATTTCTTCTTTCATTTCCTCTGTGACCCATTGGTTGTTCAGGAGAGTGTTATTCAATTTCCATGTGTTTGTGAAGTTCTTGTGGTTTCTTATGCTATTGATCTCCAGTTTAATTGCACTATGGTCTGATAATATACACAGGATAACTTCAATTTCTTTGCATTTACTTAAATATGTCCTATGAGCTAGTATGTGGTATGTTTTGGAGAATGACCCATGTGCAGCTGAAAAGAATATATATTCTGATTCTGTGGGATGGAAGACTCCGTAGATGTCTGTTAAGTCCATTTGTTCAAAAGCTTCGTTCAGTTTTAGTATTTTGTTGTTGATTTTTTTGTCTAGACAATCTATTTGTGACAGTGGGTTATTGAGGTCCCCCACCACAATTGTATTAGTGCTTATTTGGTTTTTCATGTCCCCTAATGTTTGTTTTGTATAGTTCGGGGCATTAGTATTTGGTGCATATGTATTTATGATTGTCATTTCTTCCTCTTGGATTGTTCCCTTTACAAGGATATAGTATCCTTCATCTCTCTTAATTAGTTTTGGTTTGAAATTTACTTTGGCTGCAAATAAGATAGCTACCCTTGCTTTTCTCCAGGTTCCTGTTGCATGGAGGACTGTTTTCCATCCTTTTACTTTCAGTCTATGAGTTTCTTTTTGAACTAGGTCCATTTCTTATATAGAGCATATTGTTGGGATTTGTTTCTTAATCCATTCTGCCAGTCTATTTCTTTTGATTGGTGAATTGAGGCCATTAACATTAATGGTTATAATTGAAATGTATTGATATATCATTGTCATGTTATTTTCCTGTTGTTGGTTCTTTTTTATTTTTTTCCCCTCTCCTTTTAATTTCTTGCCTTTCCTGGTGAATTTTCTCTGTTGGGCCTTATGGAGTTGTGAACTTCATTATCTTTTTCTAGGATATTGTTTAGAATTGTTTGGAGTGCTGGTTTGGTGTTCATGAAGTTTCTCATATGCACTTTGTCATGGAAGTATCTTATTTCTCCATCAATTTTGAAAGATAGTTTTGAAGGATACATCAGTCTAGGTTGGAGGTTGTTTTCTTTTAGGGTTTGAAATACCTCACTCTAGGCTCTCCTTGACTTGAGGGTTTGTGTTGAAAAATCTGCTATGATTCTGACTGGTTTTTCTTTGCATGTGATTTGTTTCTTTTCTCTAACTGCTTATAGTATTTTTTTCTTCTGTTGGGGTTCCAGGATCTTGATTATTATGTGTCTAGGTGTAGATTTTTTTGGATCATGGCTAGTTGGAGTCCTATATGCCTCACTTATGTGTATGTCAAATTCTTTTGCTCTGTTTGGGAAGTTTTCTGTCATTAATTCTATGAACAGTTTTTCTTATGTCACTTGTACTCTCTCCTGCTTTTTCATGGATTCCTATCAGTCTTATATTATCCTTCTTTGTGTTACCTAGGAGCTGTTAGATTTATTTCTCATGGTCCCTTACTATTTTTAAGAGATCTCTTTGCTTGGTCACTGACCACCATCCTGTCTTCTATATCTGACATTCTGTCTTCAGATTGGCTCAGTCTGCTGTGTATGTTTTCAATACTGTTTTTTTTTTTTCTTTTGGTACTGGGGATCAAACTTGGGTCCTTGTGCTTGTGAGGCAGGCAGCAGCACCACTGAGCTAAATCCTCAGCCCTCAATAGAGTTTTTAATCTCTTGGATATCTGTTTCATGGTTTCCATTTCTTTCCTATGCTGGGCATTCAAGGCTTCCATCATGGTCCTGAGCTCATCTATTTTTTTTTTTAAATCTGTTTCTGTTCTAGAATCTCTAATCATGTCTTTCATTCTGCTCACCATCTCTATAGTTATTTGGGAAATTATTTCTGTTTTGAATTTTCCTAGAGCCTCATTCATCTGTTTTGTTACTTCCTGTGCTATCAGTTCAGGGTGTCCAGGTGGTTGATTATCATACTTTTCCACCTCATTTCCCCCAGAATTTGCCTTTGGTGGGTTGGAAGTCTAGGTTTGTGTCTTGGTTAAATGTCTTCTCATTTTTGTTTTTGGTACTGTCCTTGGTTTAGTTCCTGGGGTTGATATTTTGAAGTTGCTTATTGTAAGTATCTTTCTTGATGTATTTAGAACCCTCATGGAATGATTGGTTCTCAGAGGTGTCTTCCAGATATAGCTGGTCTTTACTTTAGGTTTTGAGTCTCTAATGGCACTGAGGCTATCTCATTTTCATTATACCAGGAAGGACAACTGATTAAATCAATCACAAGACCTTAGCCCAAGTGATACATTCAGTAACACCATAGCATCAAATACATCTTAGAGAATGATAATTTGTGGTAGTTATTAATCTATCACCTTTAGCAGTGTGAATTAAATCAAAATCGAGGACCAGCCCAACATATGTTTATAGTGAATAAACTCTTCAATATAGCAAATTTACTCTTTGGGATGGGGACTTAGAAAGAGTTGGGGAGGGAGTGATAGAGAGATAGAAGGATAGGGAAAGGTTAGCAGTGAGTCCAGAGCACACAGGAAGATCACACAAACTCTAGGGAACTGTTGAAGACAAGAGGAAAAGACAGAATGGAAGAAAAAATATGAGAACAGAATAACCTAACAGCAATAGGGAGGCTAGAAACTATTTACTTTCCTTTAAAACTAATGACATTGAGATAAGGAAAAAGAAAAGAAAGGAAAATGAAAAGCAAGACTGAAAGAAGAAATCCGAATCTGAATTAGGGCCAGAGCAGGAATAGAAAGGGAGATGAAGAATAATGTGGGACAGTAAGAGAATTAGAATGAGAGAGAGAGAGAGAGAGAGAGAGAGAGAGAGAGAGAGAGGAAGAGAGAAAAGAGAAAAAGAAAAAAAAGAAGAAAAGAAAAATTTGAAGAGTAGAAAAAAATAAAAATTAAAAATATGAGAGAAAAAAAATTTTGAAAATTACAAATATAAAATAAAAATGAAGGGCCTTCTTCAGGGTATGTCTCTGCTGTCACAATAGACAACATGGGCAGCAGTGTGCAGGTACAAATCAATGAGTCTCAGCAAGCCAGTAGCAGACTCATGAGATTCAGGCAGATTTCTGGCTGCAAGTCCCAGGTTGAGCTCCCTGAACTCTTGCATGGTTGAATTCTGCAAGGTTCTACTGCAGGTTCCAGCTCCCCTTCCCCTTAAGTTAGTCCAGGGTCCGATGGGAGGTGGTGATACCTCCAACTTACCAAGTACAGTGATTTGGTGTGCCTTTATTGCACAGATTCTCTTCACTTTTCCAGTGGGCTTCAATTAGCATCAAGGAGACTGAGAGAGGCCCTCTTTCTGTTGTTCACTTCTCCTCTATCTTCTGGAGCTCAGGACAACAACCTTTATGACCCCCTGTGCCTCTGTAATGTGGAACCAGGTACCTGCACAGCCAGGAGGCCAGAGGCAGGGGTGGGTGGTGGTGGTGCTGCAGGCACCTGCATGGCTAAGCTGGTCACTGGGAGGGAGGGCATGGGCTGGAGGGAGCCCCACTCCATGCAGCTGAGGTCCTCACCTTCCTCTTGCTGGTTGCTGGGAGGCGGGCTTTGGTCTAATTTCTTGGCCATGTCAGAACCTACATGGCCTCCATTTACCTGGTCCAGAAACTCCCCATCTGAAGCTACTTGGGTTTGGATCCTGGAGTTGATTTGGTAGGAAACCATTGCCAGAACTCTTAGCCTTCAGTAGAATTCCATGGAGTTACCAGTCCTTGTGCTGCCTTTCCAAAAGGAAATCTTAAAACACAATATATTTCTGTGAATTATAACACATGTATAAATTTGTGTAATCATTCCTTTGCTAGGATATAGAATAGTTCTATTACCTGAACCAATCACCTTGTGTTATTCCTTTAAAATGACACCCGAGTCCTAACTGTAACCACTTGAAAGTACAGATTTGTTTTCCATTTCTATAGTTGTGGGGTTTTTTTCCTTTTTTGAAAATTTCATATAAATGGGATTTCACAATTACGTAATCTTTTGAAATTAACTTCTTTCACTCAAGATAATGCCTTTGACACTGCCTGCTGCTCAGGCCCAAGGACCCAAGTTCGATCCTCGGTACCAAAAAAAAAAGGTAATGCCTTTGAAATTCACCCACGTTGTTTATGCCTCAACAGTTTGCTCCTTTTCATTGTTCTTTAATCGTTTTTTAATTGTTCCATTCCATTGTGTGGAGGTAGCAAAAGTTTTAGCTACCCAGTGAGCCACATTTGGCTTATTACCAATTTTTTATGATTGTCAATCAAACTGCTATAAATATTTATCTGCAAGTTGTTGGTAAACATAGCTTTCCTTTTCCTAAGGTAATATCCAGGGGTAGAATGGCTGGCTTTTAGTGTAAGTGCATGTTTAACTTGATAAGAGTCTGTCCAGCCTCTTTCCAGAGCGACTGTACCAGTCTGCGTGCCAGGTAACCTGAGTCCTAACCATCATTTGGTATTGTCAGTATTTTTATTTTAGTCATTCTTATTTGATGAACCCAAAGTATGAATAAATTAAAAAGCAAAATAAAAGACAGATACTAGGAAAGAGAGAGATACAGTAGATCTTTTGCAAATGCGAAAGGGATCAAGACATGCAAGGATGGAGAGAGAGGGAAGGGGTAGGGTGTCTGCAAAGAATTAAGATGTGTTATGTACACGCACCAACTCCCTGCAGTGAGTGTTACCATTATGCACTGCAAACGTGCACTAATAAAATTAAAATTAAAAACTTAGCTGTATCAGCCAGTGTTTACTAGAGAAACAGATATAACATGAGATATACAAATATATAAAAATTTACAAGAGGGCTGTGGATTTAGCTCAGTGGTTCTGCTACCTGCCTTACAATCGCAAGGTCCTGAGTTTGATTCCTGGTACAAAAAAAAATTTTACAAGATTGGCTTACCATGACCACCCACTGGGTCGGATGAGGAAGAGTGCAGAGGGTCTATGTGCACACTAGAGACCCAGTCCAGTTGAAGTTCTGGAGCTCACTACAGTGTCCCCTGGTGGTCCGTATCAGGAGGCTGATGAGTCCCATCAGCGATGGTAAACTGAAGAGTCTACACCGGAAGCTGAAGGGTCTGCACCGGAAGCCAGAAGATGACGTCCAAGGTGAAGGTGAAGACTGGAGCTTCTCGGAAGAAACAGAAGCAGATCCGTCGTTCATTTCCCCTTTATACTGTCCAGCGGACAAGCCGCCCTAGGGCCGGCCTTCCACACTCTAGGGAGTGGAATTGCGCAGCCACTTTAGTTGAACTTCTCTTAGTGAAGTTGACGCAATCAAACAGCCATCACATTAGTTACTCTGAAAAGTGAGGCGCGGTCTCATCGTATTTTTAATGTGAATTTTCATAATGGTTGAGGAAGTTGAACATAGTTTTGTGTGTTTTGCCATTTTTCTTATCTTTATTGATGAAGTCTCTGTTCATTTTACTTTTTTCTTAAAAACTGAGTTGTCTAATTTTTTTACTGTTTGGGGAATCCTTTGTGTATTCTTGGATATAAGTTCTTTGTTAAATATGTCACTTGCAAACCTTTTCTTCCAACCCATTGCTTGTCTTTTAAGCCCCTTAAAAGTGACTTGATCTCAGCAAATTTAAAACATTTTAATAAAAACCAATTTATCATTTTTTCCTTTTTATGGACAGTGCTTTTGATGTCATGTTGAAAAACTCTGCTTATCTCCAGGCAAGAAGGCTTTTCCTGGTCTTCTTCTGGCAATATTATAGATTTCCATTTTATTTAGATTGATCATCTATTTTAGGTAATTTTTGGATGACATGAGAGGTAAGGTTTAGGCTAGAGTTTATTTATTTACTTGTTTTGCTTATGGATGTCTCATTGTTCCAAGATCATTTATTTGTTAAAAAGACTTTTTCTTCTTTTACATTGCTTTTTATTTTTGTGGTACTGGGGATGGAGCCCAGGGTCTCATGAATTCTAGGCAAGTCTTTGGCCAGTAAACTATATTCTTTTTTATTTTATTTTGAGTGCGGTCTCACTAAGTTGCTCTGGCTAGCTTCAAACTTGTGATCCTCCTGCCTCAGCCTCTGAGTACCTGGGATTACAAGTATGTGTTACCTCACCTGGCTGCTTTTGTACTTTTGTCAAAACCGTCTGTATTTGTATGGATCTATGTCTGGATTCACCATCATTTTTCTCATCAATGTGTGTGTCTGTTCTTTCACAAATACCTTGCCCTCTTAATTATTATAACCTTGTAGTAAGGCTTAAAATTCTGTAGCCTAATTCTTATGTCTTTTGTCTTACTTTTCAAAATTATTTTAGCTCTTTTGCTTTGCCATACAAAGTTTAAAGTCAGTTTGTCCACATGTTCAAAAAACCCAGCTGGGATTTTTTATTAGAATTGAGTTAAACTTATGGAACAATTTGGGGAGAATTGTCATCTTTACTACTGTAAATTATCTAGTGTGTGAACATAATATGTCCCTCTGTTTAGGTTTTCTCTAATTTATTTTATCAGCACTTTGTTGTTTCCACTTCAGGAATCCCGTGGATGTTAAAGTTTATTCTTAAGCATTTCATTTTTTGGAGTTATTGTAAATGATATTTAAAAATTAGTTTTAATTTTACATTACTGGTATAATCAAATAGGATTAGTATTTGAGTACTGACCTTGATTCTGTGATACACTTGTCTTAGTTTTAGGAGTTTTCATGTATTTCTTGAGTTTTTCCCTTTCATAGAGTCTGTATTTCAACTCTGAGCGAGGCAGTTTTATTTATTCCTTTCCAGGTTATATACATATTTTTTCTTAGATTAATGCATAGGCTGAGACTTCCAATAAATGTTGAATAGGAGTAGTAAGAGTGAAAATCCTTGCCCATTTTTTTTTTTGTCTAAGTAGGAAAGCAATCAATCTCTCACCATGGAGTATGATTTTGACTATAGGTTGCTAAACATCCTGTTAGAAGGCTGAGGAAATCTCTCCTTTTCCTGTTTGTTGATTTTTAAAAATCATGAATAGATGTTAAATTCTGTCAAGTGCTTTTCTACATCAGCTTGCATGATCATTTTAAACCCCATTAGATAATTAATGCAATAGATCACATTGATTTTCCAGTATTGAGCCAGCCTGGCATTGCCTGCACAAACCCCCCTGCATCATGGTACATTATTCTTTTTATACAACACTGCATTCATTTTGCTAACTCTTCTTGCAGAATTTTGCCTCTTTCTCCTTGAGGAGTATTAGCCCCTAGCCTTCTTTTGTATTGTTTTATGTGGTTTTATTATCAGAGTGATGCTGACCTCCTAAAATGTGTTGGGAAGGGTTCCTTCTATTTTATGAAGGAAATGGAGATGGAGTTTGATGGAATCAACCAGTGAAATCCAGGCTTGGAGATTTCTGTTTTGAAGATTTTAAAAAATTGAACTAATTAAATTTCGTTTATAGTTACAGGACTTTTAAACCTGTCTGTTTCATCTCAGTGAACTTTGATATTTCAGTTTTTGAGGGATTGCTCTGGTTTGCAGAAGTCAGCAAACTTATGTACATAGAATTCTTCAAATGCACTCATTTTCCCCTCTGTATTGGGGATTGAATCAGGATCTCCGCTCTGAGCTGTATCATCAGCTGCTTTTGATTTGTTTTTTGAAACAGGGTCTTGCTAAGTCATGAAGGTGTCAAGCTGGCCTTGGAGTTGTAATCCTGCCTCAGCCTTCTAGAATGCTGGGATTACAGGCATGCACCATCACATCTGGCCTCATTTTCTATTTAATGGCCATGAGGATGTTGTTAGTAATAGCTCTTCTTTTCTTCCTGTTATTGTTGATTTGTACCTTTTCTCTGTCTCTTTTTCTTTGTTACTTTGGGTAGAATTTGGCTAATATTATTGCAAATGATCTTGGATTCATTTATTTTCTTTATCAGTTTTCTGTTTTCAATTTCAATAATCTGCTGCTACTTTTTCCTCATTCAGCTTTGCTTTCTAATGTCTTAAGGTAGAGGTTTGTATTTGTTTGTGATCTTTCTTCTTCCTTGATCTTTCCTTTTAACATAGCATTCATAGCTGCAAGTCTCTCTAAGCACTGTTCTAAGTATGTCACACACCTTTTGATATATTGTATTTTCATTTTCATTCAGCTCAAAATATGTTCTAATTTTCAAAAGAAAGTGACTTCCTTTTGACCCATGGATTATTTAGAAGTTGTTTAATTTGTAAATAATAATTTCATAGTGTGTAGAGATTTACTTGGTATATTTCTATAATTAATTTCTAGTTTGATTCAATTATGATCTGAAGACACACTTTGTATTATTTAAGATTGTTAAATTTTGTTTTGTAAACCAAGGTATTTTCTATCTTGCTAAATGTTCCACCCGACTTGAATAGAAGTCTTTTCTGCTGCAGTTGGATAGACAGTTAGATCACAATTAGCTTTTGGTTCTACATCCTTGATGATCTTCCATCTCACAGTTCTATCTACTACTAACAGAATTCCCCAAGGATAATTATGAATTGATCTGTTTCTCATTTCAGTTTTGCCACTGTTCGCTCAACTCTTTCATCTTCTTGATGAATTAGCCCTTTTTTAGTATTTCATGTCTTTCTGGTGCATATTTCAACTTGATTTTTTCATCAAGAAAAATAGGGCTACAGCATCATGGATCTTTCTAGCAGACCTAGTTATAATTGTGCTTTTTCTCTAACAGTAACTATAAAGGTCTTAACTTACAATGTTAAACATAGCAAAGTTGAGCTTGTCACAGAGAAACCATAGTTCAGCGAAGAACAAAGAGGTTTCTGCTTTGTCTCTTGAACTCGATGGTCCACATGCTCTGTTTTGAAAGGCTTCGTTTCAGTGTATGGATTCTGAACGGAGGAAGACTCCTCCAAGTTCTCCTCCATCTCTGCCTCTGAGAAAACAAGGTCAGTTTCCAGCAGAGAGAGGGCACGCGCCTGTGACACAGAGGCTAAAGAAGATGAACAGGGTATGAGGAAACTCACGGCAGTGAGAGCTACCCAGTCTTTAAAGATACCGTTCTCTCTCCTGTGCAGCCTTAGGTTCTGACCAGTTGGGCCAGGGAGCTTCTGACAGACTCACGGCCTGGTGAGAGGTGGCAAATACAACAGTCTGCAGCCTGTTCCACTTAAGTCAAGACACAACAGAAGAGATGAAAGTGCTGCTGTCTCTGAATCTGACTCCTTTTTCTCAATCTGCCTCTGAAGCAGGAAATGATGATTCTGGAGAGCAATGTGGAGAAGCAAGGTGTTAGGAGGGTAGAGGAAAGGACAGAAGTCCCTGAAAATATTTCTCTTGCTTTTTCTTATGCATGCCAAGTCAATTATGCTTCAACTAAAATAATAGGTATTCACCGAATTGACAACCACCCTGAAATCCATTCTCAGCATTAAACTACCATAGATTAACTGCTTAAATTTGGGCTTTAGTGTATAGCATCAGCAGAGCTCCTGAGTGAATTATGGACTTGTATTCACTCCAGAACAATCTATTACCCGCCTCATAACAGAAATGCCATTTATTGCAATTTGTGCAAACTATAAATCAATACATTATTACTTAGAAGCATGTGAGCTGTGGCTAGATGGCACACTCTTGCATTTGGTAATGGCGTGTGTGTGTGTGTGTGTGTGTGTGTGTGTGTGTGTGTTAGAGCTTAGGGGAGGAATAGATAAAGATTTTTTTCTAGTCTCCATTTGAGCACTTGCCAAACTTCTCAGGAGACTCAAGGGTGGCTGCTGTCTCCCATGTTGCAGAGAGGCTTATGGTCTCCCATGCTATAACCTCTGCATGGGATTTTCTCTTGGAAGAGCTGATTGAGTGCAATTTAGAGGGTGTTAGAACCCTTTTGCAGCAGTCCCAACTCTGGCCCTGGAACCCCAAGAGGTAGCACAGACTTTCGGACAGCGCCGGTGCTCATGCCAAACCTCAAGCCATTCCAATCAAAACTTGGGGGTGACACACAGATGCCAGAACTTTAAAGAAGCCATCTAGGCAATGTTAATGTGCAGCCTGGGTTAATTATCTCTGCTCTGCAAAATAAGAAGAGGAAGAAAAGAGGAAATGGAAAGGGAGTATAGTGATAGGTTGTAATTTTCTCAAATCAAAGTAGAAACGCATCCTGAGGATTTGAGATGCAAGTAAATCTGTGGGGTGCTGCTTAGAGTATTTCTGGGCCCACTCTGAGAAATACAAAAAAGATAATTTAACTGCAGCTGACATAATGTAAATGCTTAATAACTCCTTGCTTTTCTCCCTTAAAAATACAGATAACCGATAGTGACATGATTTCAATAATAATCACAGCGCAGCTTTTCTTGGGTCCTTCGTGCAGGGGCCCTGGCCTTTTTCCATCATGGTGCCCCAAGGAAGTGTACTTGGACTGCACACTGCAGCCGAGAGCCCAGGCTGCCCCGCTGTGTGAGGCTCAGGGCCTGGGGCAGGGAGCTAATGTGGCTCCTTGTCCCTGGGAGACTGGAGATTTTGCAAACGTTTCCAGGCCTCTCTCCACTACCGTGTGCCTCTCAAGGTGGTTTGCACTGTCCACACGGCACCAAGGTGACAGGAAGCCAACACACGGCTGTCAGCACCATAAGGTAATAAAAAGCGACAATTTGTCGAGTGAGTATTATGTGCTGCCTGCTTTGTCACACCATATGTCAGCTCCTTTGATTATTCTTACCATTCTGTAAGGCAGTCATATTTATCTCCATTTCCTTTTGCAGACGAAGAACCTGAGAAACAAGGACATCAGTGATTCGCCACATCCACACCCCTCACCATGACTCTGCCATCCCACGGCCCTTACAGGATCTCTGACTACTTACTCTCCATTTCCAGTCATTTCTTCCTGGATTTGCCAGGGGAAGAGACCTGCTCTAGCTTGTCAATATGCGGCTCCCTCCTCCTTTTCATTCATGATTCAGATCCTGTCTCCTCTTGTGACCTTTCCTGACCACCACGTTGGTTTTTCTCTGCCCTGGACCTTGGAATCCTGTGGCATCTGCTTTGCTGCACTGATGTTTTCTGGAGCATGTGGTAAGTACACCCATGTGTGTGTGTGTGTATGTGTGTGTGTGTGTGTGTGATTATGTGTGTGCTTCATTTTCAAATAAAGCCTCTAAGCACCTTGACAGGAAGCCTATGTCTTATGCATCTGTCCATTTCTCCATGGACACCTTAATCATAAAAAAGTTTAACAGATACTGCTAATTAATTGATTTGTAGTTTTCAACAATTATTTCTCCTTGAAGAATGGTACAGAACAGGGTGGCAATGTAGAGGTAGAAAACATGACAAGTTAGGATAAGACAGATATGGATTTGAGTTCTGGCTCTGCTATTTAAAAGCTATGTTTCAATGAAGAAGTCATATAGTACTCAGAGCCTTTTTTTGCTCATCTGTAAAGTGGGTATCATAGTGTTACCGTGCTGAATAAGCATGAAGATCAATCCATAAAATAGCACGGTGTCTGAAACTTGTCCTAGGAAATGGTAGCTCTTTAGTAACTATTATCATGTATAAGAATTGGTTGTCATTTGAATATCTTCTAATTTAACTTTTACGAGGGAAAGGTCAGGCCAGGCTCTGTGCAAGTGAGCTGTCTCTGTACACTTATGCTTACTTTCAGGTAGTGGGGAAGTATTGGGAGGCCTGCAGGGGGTGGGTGCAGAGCTGGTCAGGATAGGCTTAGGGTAGAATCCGAGTCGTGTGTAGTGAGGTGGGGTCCAGTGAGGCCCAGATCCCCACACTCAGTTGTCAAGAGCACTGAACAGGGGCTGAAGGTGGTTCGTTTACTCCCAAGCTCCATGGCTGTGTGACTGCAATCAAACACCAGATTGGTCGGCCAGTTCAGGAACCTCTCTTCTCTTAGATCTACCTAGAGGACATTTCCTCCTTCATTCTCAGAGATTACAGCAAAGATTTGCTGAGAAGCAATGAGGCCTTTCTCCCCATGAAGTAAGAACTATACGAGGTCTACTAGAGTTAAACGCAACAAAATTCTATTCTTTCCCCTGTACTTCACATTCTTCTCACTTATCAGCTGTAGTTGGAGTGATTGTCTAATTTATCATCCAAACTCTTGAGAGTAGGTCGGGGTCCTACTGGCAGTGAGCAGGTGCTTCCTGGGTTTCCTGGTTTAAACAGGATGGGAGGCCACAGCGCCTTGGCACTTTATTCTCCTTCCTCATTTACGTGTTACCTGTCCACATGCTCACTTGGTTGCTCTCTCCCCAGGCCATGACCATGTCTTACGCATCTCCAGATCCTCAGCATTTTCAACAGGATCTAGGACACAGCCCAGGCCCAGCAGACATCTGGAGAGGGAAGGAACTCAAAATTAACTTATGGGCGACCCCCTGGGTGATGTTGAACACATCACTTCAGGGCTTGCTGACTCTGGAAAACAGTCAGTGGACTGCTCACCTCCATGGTCCTCCCAACTGGAGCCCCTCAACTCTTCTTATTTCTGGCAGTCTGTGCCCCCAGGAGTCCTCCTGAGCACTGAGGAGTGGCCTGGGAGTGTCAAGGGAAGCCATGGAGCAGACGGCGAGGAGAGCCGATGCCTGCCCTGTCTTGCCTTGGGAGGACCTGTACACAGCTTTGGGGTTTGAAAGGCAGGAAGGAGAACGAAATGAAGAACACTTTATCTATGCCTTTCTAAAGTATGGGTAGTGACCAAAAAAATTAGGCATGAGCAGAAACCAGGTGGGGCCAAGACCACAGAATAACATGGTGACCAGGAGAGGAAAGGTCTGAGAGAGCTCTTAGGAAGCTCTTCTGGTGGAGCCCTGAGGAGTTCCTGTTCACGAGCAGAGAGCAGCATTTTCTCAGTGACAGCCCTTCTGGGGAACCCTAACTGGAGTCATATTGAATCATGAACTAGATTAGCCACATTAAAGGGTTAGCTACAATGTATTTCACAGTTAAAACACAGGCTGTGGCCGTGGTATCAAAACCTGTAATTTCTGATGCAAATGAATGGAGTGAAAAGTGGCCCCTAGCTACTGGGACAGACAGAAGAATATGTGAGTGAAATAACATGGCAGTTATGTCAAAATTGGAAGAATAACTATATTCCAGAATAGTAAATTATTATCATGGCCTGACTGGTAGAGTAACCCATAAGGCAAGAGATTGTGTTTTTTATTTTATTTTTTCATACCTGGATAAAATTACATTGTCAATTTGGTTTAGTCCCTCTTTAAAACCTGAACATTCATTTTTGAAAATATGTGTGGAACATAAGGTGACATTTGGAAAAAAGCATAATTTTCTAAAAGAATATTGATTCCATTAGTTCTTATATTACAGATGCCAATGAATTTAACTTTTATAGTTCTGCTAACACATGGAAGGCATAAAATGGACGTTCAGCTACCCTGGGTTTTCAACAGCATTTCAGGGAAGCGCCTGAGCTTTATAAAATGTTTGTGGGCACGTACTGTGGCATCAGCTTTCACAGGCACAATCTCGGTAGACACAGAGGGAACTGGAATCTTTAGTTCAGGTCCTAAGATTGTTTCTTGTTGGTTGGGGGTAGCCTTAGGTAAGCTGCATGGTTGTACTGAGCCTCACTTTTCTTATTTTTAGGATGGGGATAATGGTAGCTTCTTCCAGGGTCTAATAAAGATTAAAAGTGAAAATCTGGATATGACATTCAGCTTCACCCTCATACAGACTCTATAAAAAGGACTGTTGATATTATTATTATTTAATCCTTCTTAATTATGGTCCGCATCTTTTGAAATTCATAGTTTCAGGACTGATGCAGGGGATAAAGCAAGTACAGTGAATTCGGTATTTTTGCATATTTAACATGTGCCTGTATCTGAGTTGATTCTGTAGATTGTATGTGTATAATGAGTCAGTCCAGAAGATAGCACTTCTTAAAAATTTTAACCAACTAATCTGATGAAAAATATAGGTATATCTTGTCTTAATTTGTAAAAATATCATTTGGTAAAATCACATCAAAATATCAAAATAAATATAGCCTTTAAAAACTTTTAAACTGTTAATGAGCTTTAACATTGATTTTCTTCTCCCTCTCTCTTTCTTTCTCTCTCTCTTTCTTTCTTTCTTTCTTCCTTTCACCTCTCTCTCTCTTGCGCGTGCTGAGGATTGACCCCAGTATCTTATGAATATTAAACATCTGCTCCACCACTGAGCTACACCCCCAGCCCTTTACCCCAGGTATAATTAGTCATATACACATAGACATGCAATAAATATGTTTATTAATTTGCATATCTATACCAGAAAGCCACAAGCTTAAAGTGCACAATGATGTGGTTAAGAACAAAGCTTTGGAGTTAAACAAACTTGGGCTTGATTCTTGGCTTTTCTTCTTGCTAGCTGTGTGATCTTAGTCTAAGCTGGATGTGCTTCAATTTCTTTATCTAGGAAACAAAAGAAATAACTGCTACAAAATTGCTGTAAGTATTAAGCAAGGTAATGCCTATCAATGCTTGGTGGTGTGTCTGTCACGTGATACAGTCTACGTAAATGGTATCTATTACTTAAAAAGTTAGGGAAGCCCTCAAACTTTAATTTGTTTGGAGAATAGAAATATTTACAAGGCTATTGCATATGTGGAAATCATATAAACACCTTTACAAGATGGTTGAAGGAATGGATATAATTTCAGTACAGTCCATGGGATCTTTTCATTCGCATGACTGAATGGAATTATATACTTGATGTTCCAATACATTTCTTGGTTCCCCATAACCATGGCAAAAAGAAAAGCCAAATGTAATATTGTAAATAATTATACTCTACTTAGAAGAAGTGAAATCAGATAGTTGTTTTTTTTAAGAAACTTTCCTATTTTGGCTACCAATAGGTTTGTGTAGTGTTGGGTTAATACAGGAAACATTAGTTTGGTACAGTGCATTATGATGTTTCTGGCATTTTTCACAACTCTTACTCCAGGAGGAAAGTGTAGGTATGATAAAGAAGTGGGACTTGTATTGGTAAATTTGAAGAAAGCTAGTAAAAAATGTTATGGCCTGAGTGACTGTTTTTATAGACCAATGTATGTATATAGATATGGTTTCCAACCCAAGGATTTGAAAATAGTATAGTCTGTCATTCAGTAATGTGGATTGTGGGTCTTTTATTTCTTTTTTTAAAAACTCTCACATTCAACAAATTTTCTCTGGGTTTCCCCCATGGTAAGTGTAACATGTGGCCGTAACTCAAGTCATGTTCAGCTGACTCTGTGCTTTCAGGGAGCCCATACACTTCAAATTTATGTCAAGGTCCTGAAGCCATCCCCTCTGGCAAGTGTAAAGGGCCTTTGATGTGGTGAGCACAATATCTGTGCAGACAGACTCACTTAACCTATGCTGCACTTTGATTGCACACTTTGGTTGACAGGTAAGGTCCTTTGAACCCACGTACATTGAACGCTAAGTCATATGGAATGATTGGGAAAATGGGACTTGGCAGTGGGTGGATGGCACCCTGGCTCTAAGGCCCATCCCAGAACCCCTGCCCAGGAGACATAAGGACTGCTGCACTGTTGCATTTCCATCAGCTCTATTGGCACACCAGCAGTAGCTCAGAGTCAGTTCTGGATATGCACCATGATTGATGCTGACCTGCACACCTCCCAGATCTGTCTCTCCTTGTTTCCTCAGTGCACTGATTGCCGCTGATATCCACCCAGGAGACCACGTCAAAGCCTTTGGTTCCATTCTTAATTCATGTCCCACCTTCATATTCCAGACTGGCTCATCTTGAAGTTGCTCGGTTTTACCCTCATCCCTTGCTTGGATAATCACTATAGTCTCCCAGATTTCCTGCATAATTCCAGGCTTATTTCATGCCAGTCCTTCTCCATTCTGTAGCCACGATGATATCATAAATCCCTTCCCTGGTTTAAAGTGACCTAATGATTTCTGTTGCTCACTGGAAAAAGAAAGTCCAGACTCTTTGATCTGGCCTCCAAGACTCTAGACCTCAAAGAGCCTCCTGTGTCAGCAATGACCACTTTGCATTTGGTATCAGTGTTGTTTGTTTTAGATGGAACACACTTTTTAGCTTCCTGCCTTGGCTAAATTCGGTCCCTCTTTCAGGGCTCAGCACAGATACAGTTATCACAGGGAAACCTTCTCAGACTGGAACCCTGAACACCAAGCCAAACTGAGGGGCGGAGTCCCTCTTTGCACCCACCATTCACTTCCAGAGTAGGTTTCCTCATGCTAGATTATAATTCCTGTTTCTTTGTTCCTTTCTGTTCTCTGTGAATGCATGCATCCTAGCAGGGAAAAGTTCCAGTAGCTCATAGAGTGGAGCATTTTCAGAAAATCTGTGAATAAATATATTATTTTAAATCTCCTATCCTCCTCTCTCCCTGCCACTAAACACCAAACCCCGATGTATGTTAAGATGTGTCCTGAGTTTGTGTTGGACCTAGGAAGGCTCCTTTCAGAAGAGCCGCTGGAAGTCCAGGTTTTCTTTTTTAATATAATGAAATATTATTAAAAGACTTCAGGGCATGACGTTCCATATCTAGTCCGCAGGTAGTGGAAATGGGGCAGAACTGACGGGCAGCTTCTTGTAGAGAGTCAGCAAGTGAAAAGGTTCTGGGAGTGCGGGTCCCGTGGAAAGCATGTTTTAGGCTGCATCCCTCCCTTCCCAGTTTATGGATCTCTTCTGAAATGCGGTATTGCGGTGGGTGACAAGGGATTTCATTTGTCCTGTGTACTGGTAAGTTTTATTTTTTTATTTTTTATTTTTATTTATTTATTTTCTGGTGCTGGGGATCCAACTTGGGACCTTGCGCTTGTGAGGCAGGTGCCGGAACCACTGAGCTACATCCCCGGCCCTGGTAAGTTTGAAACGTTGTCATGCATGCAAGGCTGGGTAGGCACCGCTGGGACTGTAAAAGAAGACGTTTCCCGGCTTAAAAGATCTTGGAAAGTTGGGAAAATGAGATTGGCATCGAAATTTCATTGAAGAAAAGCCCTGGTTGGATTTATTTAGATGGCTGTGGCAATGAAGGTGTGGACGACCGGTGTTAGGGAAAAGAATCGCACATTTCTCAACCACAGCTCGCCTACCGCTTTTCATAGGAAGTGAGCACCGGAGGAAGCATTTGTGACTCTGCTATTTCTTTGAGAAAAGTTGTAGGACACTGATCAAACTGCTTAATCACACCGACCCTAAACATTCTTATTAAAAATGTGCATAAGGACCTGCATTTACTTTATTAGGTTATCCTCATGTAAAATCACATGTGAGTTAAATGAGTTCATGTAAAGTTGTCTAACATTATGACCATTTCCTTAAACATTGGGGCTCACCATTGACAAGATCTGTTACACGTCTAGGAGTTTGAGGAAAAACTTAGAGGAAAGTCAAGTTTTAAAAGGAAGATTCAAGTATGCAATAGATCCTGCCCAGGATCCAGCAGGCAACAATCGTATGTAAAAAAGAAGAGCAGAATGGAGTGATCGCAAAAAGCAGTTTGGAGAGCATTTCTAGCAGAAACCAGGCATTTGGTGTCTGGTTGCAGGTTGCAGATTTCAAGTCAGGCACTGCTGGGCCTCAGCAATGTAGGAAAGGGGGCGAATACTTACCACTTCTTGAGGGAAGCAAAAATCCCAAGATGACCTCCATTGTCCCACATCTCTGTATAATCCTTTCCCTTAGGTGTATGTGAGACTTGGAAATATGAAGGGATTGCTTTTCCACGATTCTTTTTACTACATGGTTAAAGGGATTTTGCAAACATAATTAAGATCAACTAATCAGTTGACTTATCTTGAGTGGGCCTTATAACTGGTATGTTCTACAAGAGAAAGAAGCAGCAGGAGAATCTCTCCTGTTGGTCTTCAAGAAGGATATCACCACATTTCTAGATGAGAGGACCACATGGCAACGATCTGAAGGCAGGACTTGGGGCTCAGAATGGTCCCTGGCCAACAGTCAACAAGAAAGTGGTAACCTGGATCATATAATCACAATAAAATAAATTCTTTCAACGATGAAAATGTGGAAGAGATCCTGAGTTGAAGGTGAGATCACAGCCCTGGGAAACATCTTGATTTTCCTGAAGACCTGGCTAATACACACCTAGACTCCCAAACTGGGTCATCTGTGAAGAAATAAGTCTGTGCTGCTTTGGGCTACACATTTGTGGTGATTTGTTCTGTAGGAATAGAAAATGAATATGCTTATTCTCCCTAGACTCTACAGCCTTCTGCCACTCCTTAGAGCACCATTCACACTGTTTTGCAATGCTACTTTATGGTTTTGTCTTTTCTCTAGGAAGCTGGTTATGACAGAGAAAACCCTTGCAATCAAGGAGACTTCTCTTCTATATCTTGCTCCATCAACTCATAGTTCTATAATTTTTGTCTTTTTATTCAACCTCTCCAAACAATATCCCTTATTTGTAGAGTGACAGTAATACTCCCACACTGGTGATTCTCAACTTGTACAACTCAGGGCTATGCTTAGTAATTTTAGAGACATTTTTTGGGTTGTCCCAAATAGTTAAAGCAATGCTACTCATGTCTAATAAGTAAAAGCCAAGCATGCTGCTGAATGTTTTATGGTGTACAGGACACCTTGCAATTGCAAATATTTATCTAGCCCAGTGTGTCATAGGACCAAAGCTGAGAAATCTTTCCCTAGACTAATAAAATTATTGTGAAAATGAAAAGCAATTTTAATAGTGTTTTATATCTTTGGAAGACTGGTTATCACTCCCTTACGAGAAGATTCTAAGTTATGAGGGGAGCTTTGCTAAACTGCACATGTGCTGTTTTCTCACAAGATCCTGAGTCTGTCTTTTGCTCCGTTTTCACTCTCCACAGTCATTGCATGCATTGTAGGGTGTTACTGTCGGGAGTTTCTTGTGCAGGAAATAGTCTGAGAACCATTGGTTCCAAAACCTGTTCAGTGCTCAACGTTTCTCTTTCTGAGTTTGCCAATTTTATCTTATCTTTATCACATATCTGAGTGCCTTCCATGCATCAGCACTGGTCCTTTTCCTGTTACTTGGTCTAGCCATGGCTGGGAGAGGGATTCTGAAGTCTTGAACTGTAATCTTGGATTTGACTATTTCTCATTTCAAGTCTATCAATTTTTGCTTCACATTTTCTGGTGGTGTGGTGTTTGTCATGTCTTCATTTAGCATTGCTGAATCTTCATGGTAATTTAACCCTTTGGTTGGCATATAATGTTCATCTCCACAATTTTGTTTGCTATGAAGTCTTTTATTAATATGCACATGATTTATTTTTCCCATCCTTTTGCTATTTTTCTTCCATATTGTTACGTTAGAAGTGAGTTTTTTTGGGATAGCATATATTTTGGCCATGTTTTTTTTTTAACCTACTCTATGAATCTCTTTTGGCATTACCTTTGATGTAATTATTGCTACAGTAAGACTTACAGCTACTATTTCCTGTTTTTCTTTTTTTTCTTCTGCTTTTTCTTTTTTCTTTTTCCTGCCTTTCTGTGGGTTACTTGTACATTTTTTGGAAAGTCATTTTACTTTATTTAAAGTGTTTTTGAGTGAATATTTTGAATACTATTGTTAGGTTCCTCCAGTTTGTTTGAAGGCTTGTATTGTGAAAATCTAGGCTTTCAACTCGGTCTTTAGTTTCAGAGGTGTGTGTGTGGGTCACTGCTCTTTACTTACGTACATGTATGTGTGTATGTGTGTATGTAGGTAGGTAGTGTTTTATAGAGGTCTAAAAGTTATTATGTAAAGGTTTTCCCTCTTGCTAGGATGCCCTTTTCCTGGACTTTTGATGGCAGAGAGAGAGAGAGAGAGTGTGTGTGTGTGTGAGAGAGAGAGAGAGAGAGAGAGAGAGAGAGAGAGAGCAGATTTTTATTTTGGTCTGAGATGGTGTTTCCGGGTTGGCAACTTCTTCAGCTGTAAGTCTGGGATAAATGAGGCAAAACAAAAACCTGAGGAACTCATCACTGTGTCCTTCCTTTTGTTTTGAGATCCCTCACTGGTTTGCTTTGTTCTTCTGTCTTTTGGAGTTAACCTGTGTTTGTGTAATAGATACTGTCCAGGGTTTTGACTGTAGGTAGAAGGAAGACTAGGAATGCATATCTACTACGCCATCTTCCAGAGAGCAGAAATTCATGATCATTATTATTTAATTCTGAGCACCAACAAGTGGGATTTAATGAAGGCTGAAAGGAATGATAATGGAGAAACTATTGTTAAAGTCTAAGGCAGAAAACAAAGGTGACATTATTTTCTGATCATTTTCATTTTTATTATTATAGAAACGAGGAAACCTACATGGTAAGAAAAATAGTGGGATTCAAGGTTGTTTTTATTATATTTCTTTTTTATTTTATTATATTTTATTTTAAATTATATTTGGCATTTGCTGTAGCCAAATGGATTAGCCCCGATGAGGATGGCACAAAACAATCAAATACCCATTAAAAAACATGAATCAGTGCCAGAAAGACCAATGTCACTTCACATTGCCTCAAAATTTAGCTGGACTCCCATTTCATCAGTAAATCTGTCGGAAAGACTGGATTATTGTGAAGAAAGGACGTCACAGAATGGTGTGTAGTCACATGCCCTAGGAACTGCGTTAGCATGTCAATAGTCACACTGCAGCTGAGAAAATATTGAGAATTGCCACCTCATTGAGAAAAGAAACAGCAAATTTTATTTTGTGAAGTAATTAGGGCTTACTTGAAATGTTGTTTGTGAAGCAAATTTGTCAAGATGGGTCGCATTTTTCCATGTAGATTCATTATATATTTAGAGCAGAACTATCAGTCAATGTAGTAGTCACATTGCTATCTGAAAGTCACTTGGGCTGAGAAGACTCTGCTGACTGCCCCTGGCACAGCCCTCTTACAGGATTCATCTCACAGAATCCAGAGGAATAGATCCTTGCTGCCATTCCAACTTCAACATCCCTTTGGGAATTTGAGCATCTATTTCCAGGAAATCCATCTTCTTTTGTAGTGTTTTCTTGGTGAGAGGCTATCCTTGAATCAAGTTATTTGAAATGTTGCAAAATGATTTTATGATGTCAAACTTTTTGGTTAATTTTGGTGTCTCTTTTTTCTGGTGTTTCTATTCTGCTCATAGAACCACATGAGACAGGAATCTTCCTTAGTTTCCTTCTTGTCAATCATTGTCTATATTTTCTAATTTCTCTCTTTCTGGTGGAATAGTGGGCTTCTTTTTGCAAAATCCATTAGCCTCGTTCCTTTTGATGTACCCTGTATTTAATAACAGTTATAAATCACTTTTAGAAAGAAAGACGTCCCAGGATTATTGATTTTTATCCTTTCCCGAAGATGCAGTCTTGGATCCTCTTGACTTCACTGAAACGAGTTCTGTGGTCACGATTCAGAGAAGCCCACAGTTGTATAAATCAGGCAACATGAAGTACATGCAGGCACGTCCTGAAGTTCATGCTTCAGTGCATGTGGCTTGTTACGAAGTCAAACTGGCCAATTACTGTTACTCTCCCTGCCTAGAATTTTCTTCCACATCTTGTTCATCTAGCTGAAGTGTTACCTTCATAAGGAAGCCATTGTGTTCTGGGTACCTTTTTTTCTATGTGCTCATAGCTTTCATCATTTCATTTGTTCAATCAATCCTTATTTTGGACTTCTTATGACATGTAATGATACTGACACATAATAGGTGCTTAGAATATATTTGATGAATGAATGAATGGATGGATAATAAAGCAGGTAGGATTGACTTTGTGGCAGAGAAAGGACCATGTGTCATTGCATACTGAAGGCTAAGGTTGTCTCTGCTTGTGGTGTCTGACACAGTGAATTGCATCACGGATTTAGCCAAACTGACTCTCCTCAGGCATAGAGATGTTTTCGCTCAATCAGATTATATGCCATTTACCATATACTCCTTGATGCAAAAGTATGCTCTCCTGATGAGCATGACATTTTATTTGCATGCACATAAGCAAGTTCATAGTGCTTAATTTGAAAGTACAACCCCACTAAGGATACATTTGTTTGTAGTTATTTAGACACTTTGTTTGCATGGGGTGATCTGGGAGATGGAAGCTTGGGAAAGCCGATGAAAGTTGGATCCCCTTGAAGGCATTTGGGATGGAGAAATGTGACCTTTAATCAGCCTCAGACCTCTTTTTGTTCTCTTTCCAAGACATTCTATGAGTAGAACCTCCCAGGTCTCTTCAGTTCTTTGGTCCTGATTTTATATGCGTTTGGTGTTTGAGATGAGTTTACTAATGATTAGGATGAGTATGTTCGCTAGTTTCAAAGACTGATCTTCTAAGATTACTGACAGTTAAGGGAAACCCTTTCAGGTGAACTTTAGCTGTTAACAGTCCATCATGGAGCTGTGATGCTGTCTTATTCATTTTTCCCAGATATTCTCAAAAATGTCCTAAGTGTTGTGGATGGAGTAAGTCATTCAGTTTTGCTTTAATGCAAAGTTGCCTCAGTCCAGTGAGGGTATCTCTTGTAAGTTTGTTGGATTATAAATATTTTCTTTGATTCCCTTTGTTGGGTTAAGTATTAATATTAAGGAGGAGGAAGAAGAGGAGAGGAGGAGGAAGAGGAGGAAGAAGAGGAGGAAGAGAAAGACAAGGAAAAGGAAGTAGAGGGAACAGGAGGAAGAGTGGAGGAGCAGGAGGAGGAAAAGGAGGAGAAGGAAGAGGAAGTAGAGAGAAGGAAAAGGAGGAGGAAAAGAAGAAGAAAATACTTGCTTTTCATATGCAACTTCTTTGCAGTCTGGCTCTGTTATGGATAGGCCTTCTTATACAGAGACTTAAGACAGGTCATGAAATAGAAAACCCAAAGCAAGCACCAGGAAATGGAAATGGTTACTTTAACACAGTCCCAAGCAACACCCAAATATCACTCTCATTTCAAGGCAAAGTCAACAGAGAAAGTGGCCTCCAATATGAGGATATTTGTTTGTTTTGCAATTAATCAAGAAGAAAGAAATGTTTATGAAGTTTTTTGACCGAGGGCTTATAATTTAAATGGAAGCTACTCTTTTCAGGATTAAAGGCATTACAAAGAAATTTCTCGTAGGTTTTAATGCTGCGAAGTTTACAATGGCTTATATTTATACCAAAGAGTAACCGACACCCTTGTAGATTTGTGCCATTCCTGTTCTCTTCCAATTTTAACATCAACAGGAACACCTGAATTCAACCACAATATTAGGAGAGAAAGCAGACATATATTCACATATATCCATCAACCTCTGAGAGTGTTTTTCTTCTTTTATTCCTGCTAAAAGTGATTTATAATCAAACCAAAGAAAACTTCAGGTTACTAGGGTGGTGAGGTTTATTATTACTATGCAAAGTCAAGTAGGTTGGAAGGATTATGTTTGGGTCCAAGGTTCATCCAAATCACTGTGGTTTGGAAATTGTCTAAAACCTGAATGCCCCCCTCCCCCCAAAGCAGCATCTTACATTTACTGTGATCTGTAGGAGGTAATTTCAAGAGAGCTTTTAGTTTTCAGCTTTGTAGCCTACTTAGTGTGGCTCTTTGGTAGCCCCTTGGGATTGGCTGGTATAACTTGCCTTTCCATGTTTGTACTCCAGACTGGCTTTCCCACCCTGCTGTGAGGTGTGTGTGTTTTTGATGTGCACATACTGTGTTACATCCAGTCCTGTTCCCCCGGAAATGTGAATAAAGTTAGTCAATTGCATTTATGATTTGGAAGACAATAATTAGGATACCGTACTTTTGTATATTGCTTTCCTTAGCCAGGCACTTTCACATAATTAAATCATTTGATCCTTAAAGCAGTCCTTTGAAGTTAGTGAGGAAGATATTATTATCTCCATATTACAGATGAGACAGGTTCAGAGGGGTTAATTGGCTTGTCTGAGGTCACGTGATCGGTAAGAGGAAGAGTCAGAGTTAGAGCGTGTGGGGTCCAGTCCTCAGCTGTCCACTCTACTACAAAGCCCCTCTTATTGGCTTTGGGCCAGAACCCATTGCTCTTAATGGGCAGAAAATAAGGTATTTATAGCATATTACCAAAGACAAAGTATGTACTAGTGACACTACCTCAGAAATTCTTATAAAGCAACAAAACAGCAAGGTTTTCCTGGCTAGGGTACACCAAGCCCGACTGTCACCTTTGAGTGGCGTTAACAAAGGAGGGTTGAGCATAGACAGTGAGTCTGACAATGTCTAGTGCTTCTGCATGCTTGGTGCCCTGAGAAGTTGGGGAATCTCCCGTGAAAGGCAAAATTCAGAGAGTCAGAGAAGGTGGGGAGAGTGGAGGGAGAGAGGAGAGCCCAGTAGGACAGGAGGAAGGAAGACAACTGCAGTCTGTTTCCAAGAAGATTCGGAGCCCACCTACATGGCAGCCCCCGAGCCAGAATCTCCACAGAGAAGCCTGCAGCTCACAGGCTGGGAATGAGTTGGTTCCCCTCACGGCTGGGAGTAACCTGTTGGAAATATGGCCTCAGTCAGTAAATTATATTTCTCGCAATAAGACATCTGAGTTAAGCATTTTTGTGTCCACCACATATGTGTCATGCTATGACACTCATTTTCCACCCCTATAAGATTAAGGAGTAACAAGAGCAGCAGCAAATATTCATAGCAAAACTCAGGAGCACTGGGAATAAAGCTTGTTGCTCAGTTATCCCCTTTAACAAAATTGGCTCTGATATAAGAGAAATGCTAGAGGAATTCTGGAAGGCTCGACTTTGGTTTTTCAAAGGTTTTATTTGTGATCTTTTTAAACAGTCCAATTGTGTGCTCTCTGAGGGCAAGAATGGCAAACTATTTTTATATTCCTAATGCAAGCTCAGTGCCTGGTCCACACTACGAGTGGGTACTCAGGAAGTGACTACCGGACAAAGGGATGATTGAAGTTAAAGGATAAAGAAGGAGCATATTGTTATTTCTGAATGTTTTTCTTTTCTCCAGTATTTGAATGACTTCCAAGGGTGTTTCCTCATTATGCTTATTAACAACAGACTGTTAAATTCTAGCGTTGGGAAAACTTGGGGCTCCTAAGAAATCTTTAAAGCCAATTCTCTCTGGCCTCTCTTGGGCCTGAGATTTCAGGCAGCAGAGGTGACCTGGTGCCATCCTCTCTCTGCATGCTGCGCTATAGGTGGGCAGGTTTGTTTTTCTAAGGTGGGTGCTTGATTTTTGTTTGCATTCTTCTCTAGGGAGTCAGAGAAACACAAGAAGGGCAAGGAGAAGGAGATGGAAGCTAGACACATAGGCGAGGCCTGTCCGCTTTTGTATGATCAAACACAACTGAATAATTCAATAATGTGCGAGTTTCAGATTCTGTCCTACATACCAGTGCAAGTTTCTGTTGATGAGACCTCGGATTCCCCAGGCCCTTTGAACACCTTTGATTCTTTTCTCTCTTACACAAGTGTTCACCAAGTGTTGCCGTTCTTCTGTAATGTTACGTGTGAAGATCTTCCTTCCGTTTTAGGAAACGTCGTTTAACTGTCCTAACTACCATGTCTATCCCGGTTGAGTTGCATCATTTCCAAGAACTTTGAGCTGGATGCTTATAGAGAAGCAGCAAGGGCTCTTGCAGTTCAGTCTCAGATCTGCCTCTTCCTTGAAGTGGGACTTCCGTGACAATTTTTCTTTACCTCTTTCAGCCTCAGTCATCTTGTCTGTAAAATAGGATTAAAGTGCCTTGGACATTAAGTCAGATAATACATGAGCAGCACCTGCTACAGCAACTATGGTGTGATGATTTCTCCCTGCTGCTGAGGACCTACACAGCATCCCGACACCAGACTGGTTCATTTCCAAAAGGATCATTTCACTCTCATCTCCGAATCAACTTTGCTCAGACTGGATGCTTAAATATGGTCATGGAGCCCACAGAACAAACCCCACGTCTCTCAGCCCATCATTCGGTGTCTCCCATCAAGTGCCCTCTCCCTAATTCGCCAATATTCTCTTCTGTTTCCTAAAGAAAGCCTCATGCTCCAGCTGAGGTCTCTCACTTGTGTCACCTGGACTGTCACACGTGAGCACACCTGTGCATACAACCCAGACACATCTTTCCTGTCTTGTGTGCTTTCCTTGTTCCTCCCACTTTATTGTCTCTAAAGCCACATACAAGTCCTGTTGGCTCAGTCAGCTCCACCCAAGCGATCCCAGGCATATAGCTTCTTTCTCTGGACCTCTGTTTCCTCATCTGCAAAAGAATGAGGAAAAAATGCCTATCTCATCACACTGCAGAGAGAATTAAACTGAAAAAGACACGGAAGGGGCATAGTCAGATGTCTGGCATGTATCAGGCACTTATTCAGTACTAAGCACAGTTATTACTCGTGCTTTGTCCCAAACTCCTTCTGCATTATGGATTGTAGGGTAGTGAGTGGCATTGGCAGTATGGCCCAAGCCTTAGTACGTACATATTTTGTCCATTGACTTGTACTGAAAGTAGAACTTCTAACTCGAGTCCTATATTATGTTCAAATTTGGTCCTGAAAAAGATGAGATTTCACTTGTCTGCCATCAATTTGAGAATTGCATCTTGCAACACATCTTAGTCTTTTTAGAAAAAAGTTTGAGTCTCTTCAAATGAAGTTTCCAAGATTGGAGGGCAGAGATAATATTTTTGTTTGTGTGGAAGGCAGCACCTGTTTTTGGTACCAGGGATCGAACTCGGGTCCTTGCACTTGCACAGCAGGCAGCGAAACCACCGAGCTAAATCCCCGGCCCCAGTGGGAGCACCTTTTGATTTTGAGCTGCAATGTAAATACAATCACGTTCGGCCTTGGTAAGCTTGGACAAATGCAGATCAGCTCACCACTGTCATGTGCAGAAATGTATGGTTCCTCTGCCCCAGATTCCACGGTGGTCCTTCAGAGCTCTTCCCCTATTCCCAGGTCCTGGTAGCTGCTGTGTACCTGTTCCCAGTCCCTGTGCTCTTGCCCTCTCCAGAATGTCCTGTAGATGGAATAACACAGAGTGTAGCCTTGTGAGTCTGACGTCTTTTGTGTAGAGTACATTTGAGACTCATCACATCGCAGCACGCAGAGCCGGTTTGCTCCTTTTTAGTGCTGAGTAGTATTCCACTGTGTGGGTACAGCTGTGTGCTTATCTGGTCCTCAGCTGAAAGGTAGCTGGGTTGGTTCCTATTTGGGACAATTATGAATAAAGCTGCTGTGAGTATTTATGTTTGTGTTTGTGTGTGATTTCACTGTGTAAATGACTAGGCATGTGATTTCTGGTTCATCCAATAACTAGTATGTTTCAATGCATGAGGAACAGTGAAAACGTTTCTCCAAGTGGCTTTGCCATTTCTCTTTTCACCAGCAGCATAGGAGAGCTCGGTTTCTCCATGTATTTGTTAGTACCAGGTATGAAGATAGCACATGTGGATAATAAGCACTGACATTTTTACAATAATTTCACCCATGTCACTTATGTTAATACCTTGTTCTTGTCATTCCCACTCTTTCAGCAACCTCTGTGCAAAAAAATTCTCAGTATGAGTCAGTTTCTCTCTGTGGATGCACTCACATCTAACTATCTATCATCTATCTGTCTGTCTATCTATCATCCATCTATCATCTATTTATCTATCTATCATCTAGCATTTATCTATCTTATCTGTGTAACTCCCATCTATATATCTGGTTTGGAAATTAAAGAGATCATACTGGTTTATGCCTCATTAAAAGCAAACACAGTAGGTTTTGTGTGTGTGCAGGTGTGTGTGTGTGTGTATGTGTGTGTCAGAGGGGAACACACAGAGTATTCATTTCATCTCTAAGCTCTAGGGAGTGAAAAGCTCCTCTGACTTAGTTTCGTTGGGCTAGTTTTCGTTGCCTAGACATTTCTCTGGTTGCCTGATTGGACCATTTGGTGTTTCCTATGAGCAGGTTTTTCTGGGGCTCAATAACATAGTGGGAGGAAGACAAGCAATGAGGCATTAACTAGGTGCTAACAAAGGGCTACATTTAAGAAGAGAACTGTGAAGATGTGATAATGAAGAATTTCTGATTAGGTTTCCTGAGAAAGAGAATTTTCAGGTAGCTCTGCTCAGAAGAGAACCTTAGAAAGCGCAGAGCTGCCTGTATGAGAGGCTGCAGACCTCCAGGAGGGGACTGCGGAGCTGGTGGGGGAAGGTGCCTGAGATTCATTGTATTAGTAGTGAGGAGCTAAACATAAATTCACAGAGCTCTGAAACAACTTCATTCAGAATGGGTGATAGCTGGCCTGAAACCGTAGACAGAAATTTTTAAAAAGCTAAAACAAGAATAAAAAGACAGAAACAGGCTCGCCTCTGTCTTTTCTTTAAGTTCCTTGCTTACTCTTGAACAATTTTGAGCAAGTTAGTGTTCACCAATCAGTCATGCATGAAAAGAAATAAAAAGTATCTGAACAAAGGATCTGAAAGAGATTCTTTTGAAGATGATAATTGTGGTGACTGCGACTGGAATGGAGGCGGCTCATAGGCCAGCAGATGGAACTTCTGAGAGGGGATTAGAGAACCCCAGGATGAGACCTGAGATGTTGCCATTGAAATTTGTGACTTTGGGAAACCACTTATTAATTTTCCTGCACCTCAGTTTTCTTATGATTAAAATCAAGGTATTTCAGTGTGTGATACCTATGGTTCTTCTAAACTGTAAGACCCCATTATTCTAAAGTTTAAAGAAAGAGCAAACGATCTATTGTCTTTTGGGGAATACCTTGCCATAGCTTTTTGGTAGAGAGGTAGGAATGTAGTCCTATTTTCTATGGTGTAAGGGGACATGAATCAAAATCAGAGAACTATCTCTTTAAATTGCTTCAAAATTCTGATGCCTATTTCACAGACACTCAAACTGTAAAGCTTTGCAATTATTTTCAAGGAAATTTCAAGTCCCTATTGTCCGTGGGCAGATTAGCCAAGGAAAAGCACAACATAAGGATCTCGACACTGTAGCCAGAATGTTATGCAAAAAGTGTTTTCCATTTTCATTGCAACTGTCATAAGAATAGACACATGTAATAGCAATTTTAGTTTCTCCTGCTCATGGCTGCCTCGTACATTCTTTGAATTACAGGAGTGGGTGGTACTTCCCATATCCTCTGGTTTGATTGACTGTTCTTTCTGGGTGAGCTTTTACTAACCTGTGAAACATGAGTGTGTTAGGAGAAACTGAAACTCCTGACCTGGAAAAGGTAAAAAATTCAGGGGTGAAGAAGGAGTGTCAGGAGGAACTGATGACAGAGTTGCAGTAATTACCTTTGCTTGTGGAGGCTTCCTTTCCCTCTGTTTAGACAAAAGCCACCGAAGCAAGGGTGTTGGGAGCAGACCCCCAGCGCAGAAGTTAAGTCTTGAGAGTGGTACTTTGATCTCATGGTGAGGCTTCCTTTTTATTAGGAAAACTGCTGTAGTGCCAAGGATTATGGCCTTTCATGTTGACATCACAGACAGAGCTGTACCAAGATGGAAAGGGACACAGAGAGCAACCCCTTTCTGTCCAGGGGCCGCTCGCTCCTGGTTTAAGTTTCACACCATGATATAAGGAAGGAGTTTGAGAGATAGAAGAAACTTTTATTTACAAAACAGTGGATCAGAGTTTGCTATCAGTACACTGATCAAGCCAACAGCTGATTTAGTGAGATATCCTTTGACTGAGCAACACTGGCAAAACTGGATGAATCCCATGATATAAGGATACTATAGAGTTGCTTTTTCACCCTGTTGCTGTTTTTTAGGGGCAGTGGTAGACAAATTGATATTACAACGATACTGCTTGGGATTGTGGCTGGATGCACTACTGACTACAGGCTGTGCTCATGAAACACTCACTGAAGAAACTTTACTATCCATGACTTTTACAAAGAGACCTTCTTTTGTGCATTTTCCCCCTTGATTTATAGCAGTGCAGTGGGAAAACACTTTCGCCTCACAGCTATCAGTAACTACCTGAGTAGGGCTTTGAGTCAGACATTATAACATACTCAGACTGCATTTCTATCACGTTCAAATTATGGTCTGCAGGCCAGTTCCAGCCCACCGTGTTTATGTGAATAAAACTTTATTGGAACCTTGCCACGTTCATTTACATATTGTTTATGGCTTCTTCCACTTGTAATCATCAAGCTGAGTACCTGTGACAGGCAAAGCGTAAAATATTTATTATCTGTGAAAAATGATAAGAGTAGATGTTAAATATTCTCAAAAAATGAGAATTCTCACAAAAATGATAACCTTGTGATGCATATGTTAATGATACTTATATAACTCAAAACATGTTGCACCCTATAAAGAGATATAATTTTATCTGTCAGTTAAAAATAACAGAAATATTTGCTATTTAGTCATTTAAGGAAAAAGTTTGCAGATCCCTGATTTACAACATAAAAGAGATGAGTCACTGGCTTTCAGTCTTATTTTTATTGGTGAAACCTATTTTCAAACAAAGTCTTATACAAAAATCCAATACACAAAACAAACAAAAACAAAGTTTCTGTGGTTGAGGAAGTATGAGGTTGCACAAATACATCCAACTTGGCTCGCCCTGTCTCCTAAGTTATTAGTGAAGACACTGGGGACTCCAGTGTGGAAAATCTTTAAAGACATCTATATGATAGTTCACAGTTCTGTAACTGTACATATACTTTCTAACTTTTAAACAGATGTGGAAGAAGTACAATTCAATAATAGACTGACCTCGTTTCCAATCTTGCATTCTTAGCTTGTAGTACAGTTTCTTCTGTCTTCCAGCAAAATTCAGCTGGTAATACTGCTAGTCCTGGGGTGATTCTACAAGATGATGTATGCTGTGTAGCAGGTTTTTAAAGTGTTTCTGTTTCTTGGAAAACTTTTGTATACTGATCAAAGAGAAACTGAAGTGACACTTTTAAAGCAGACCCCAGGGTAGAATCTATCAAGGCATAATAACTTCTTGCCTGCATGCAAATGTCTTCTCAAAGCATGGACCAATGGGTAAACTGTTTATTTCCATACACTTTAAACCAGCTTTTCTGATGATGGAGGCAGCAAAGGAATTGGATGTGGTCTAACAGCACAATAAAATCCAATTCAGTTAGTGTTTATGAAGTGCCCACAGGGCGTGGGCCATTGTGTTAGATAAGATAAAAACCTCTGCTAGGCTGGTTTTCTCATTAGTGTATTTCTTAAACCCATCTTGTCTGCCCAAATAACTTGGAAACTTTTAGTTTGCTGGAGAAAGTACCCCATTAAGGATATGTCCTTGTCCCCTGACTTTTTGTTGTGTAAAGGAGCAAAAGTTGTAGTGTGACAGGATGGGAGTAGAGGAGAAGAATTACTACCTATGAGCTAGCTGTCTCTTTAGTGTCTTGTGCTATGCTCCTTCATAAAAGTCCTCTTTTATTCCTCATGACAATTGAGAGTAGGTCTTATATAGATAGGGAAACAGTAACTTCCCAAAGTCATACAACAAATAAAGGGCAGAGTAGGATTTCTAAGTCAGGATGCTCAAACTTAGCAAATTGCAGTGTCCATTAGCTATGGTTCAAATATTGACAACATATAACATATACTCATGTTAATGCCCATTTGATCTAAGCCACAGAAACACTGGAATTGTCATTTCAAATGCTCAGGACAGAAATGCTGTGCATAGGAAGGGGCCTCTATAACTTGGAAAGTGATCTTAGTCTTTAGTCTAAACACCAGTAGGGGGTTGTTTTAGCAAGAAGTCAAGAACAGGAATACAACCTTCTCTTAAGACCAAGGAATGACAAACATTTTCAGATAGTAAATACTTTAGGCTTTTTAGTCCACACAATCTCTATTGCAAATGCTCAACTCTGCCACTGTAGCAACAAAGCAGCCATAGCCAAATGTAAAAAAATAAACATGGGTATGTTCTAATAAAACTTTATTTATGGGCAAAACTTCATATCATTTTAATGTATCATCCAATTTTTTAGATTTCATTTTAACTGGAGATGATGTTTCTGTGATGCTGAGGGAACCGTCCACCCAAAATGACCTTTTGGTGGTGATGGTGGCGGCGGTGAATCGGATCTGTAATATACTGATTTTATTTTCTTCCCTTTCTCAGTGACAGGGCCCATTGACTAAACCCAGTCAGAAACCAGGGAGAATGGAGTCTTCCTGATCTGGTCCAAATTGGCCAGCTTCCTGAGTCAAGGTGGGTGGAGAAAATAGAAAATTGACTCTAAAGAGGCAAAGGCAAAGTTTTGGATTTTTTTGTTTTTTTTGGTACTGGGGATCAAACTCGGGTCCTTGTGCTTGCGCAGTGGGTGGTGAAACCACTGAGCTAAATCCCCGGCCCTAAGGCAAAGTTTTAAAGAACTTTGGGTCTAGTCTCTTCTCCTGCCCCTTGGATAATATTTGTAATCCTAACTCCCTGTCAGTGTACCTGGCCCCAAGCAGTAACGTCAGACAATGGTTCTCTCTACTAGTGCTGCTGGCTGCCGACATTTGAGGTACAACCTTGTGAAATGCTGATTAATATGAGAAGGCTCAGGGGCCACTTGAGAACCCCTATATTTGTGTTGCTTGGTAGACTTGAAAGAAAGACCCAAACTTGGTTTATTTTCTTTGTAGTAAAATCCTTTTATCATCTCTACATGTATCCATATAAAGTATTATTGTTGGTCTACTTTAGACTAAGAAGGGAAAACAAATGTGAGTGAAGAGCTGAAAGCTAAATCTCTTGAGTTGATTTTGGTTCTTAGGGTTGTAGAGCTCAAAGGAAGAGCAGAGAGAACATGTCTTTGAGAAGGCGCCACTGTGGTCTAAGAAATTTTACGTATCCATTTGGCTTTTGCTATTTGCATAATAACCATCCATTTATTTTCCTATTTGTCTAAATTTACACATTCATATGGTTTACTTTATACATAAGAAGACATCACTCCCTTTTACCCCCCATCAGTATGAAGCAATGAAGAAAATCTGTTTGCCAAATGAAAAATGTAAGAGATATTTCAAAAGGAACATTAATGAATTGGTGGTAGCTCAGGGAAAAAAAAAAGAATGGCAATAATTTTCAAATTAGTTAGATTTCCTCTTTGTTCTCCAGAAGATTTTGAATGGATTGTGTTAACTTCAAGCCCGAAAGTCCACTTTCCTCTTTAATATCCTGATTATCCAATAAGTCCTTGCTTTGTTGCTTAATCTGCCATTCCATCCTCATAGCCTCAGATGGAGCCATTTCCCTAGGAACTTTGGAATAGAACTCTGAAATTTCAAAAGATGTTCACATGTAAAGGTTGGAAAACCAGTTTTGCAAAGAGCTCTCTCCTATTGTCCTCTTCAGTGGCACTTCAGCAGGGTATGAGAAATTACCAGGTATTTTCCACTTGGAGATTCTTAGATAATAAGATAAAATATATAGTGAGAATTGGCAATGCACAGAAAAAATAAAGTAACTAGCTGATCAATCACCAGAGTAACTAATTACACACAAATAAGTTTCCATTTTCTTTGATGAATTCTCTCTGGCTCTGGCTATCTGATTAATTATAGCACATAAATCGAAACTAGTTCCTCAGAGGTGGGAAGTCACTAGAAATGCTCTTATAAAATCTTCAATGAATTCTATCTGTTTCTTAAATCATGAATTGATACTTAATCACAGGTTTCTTTTATTCAGAAGCATAAAGAGAAGTGACATAATAACCTCTTGGAAATTGCTGAGACTGCTTATTTTAAAATATAAAACATATAAAACAAATGTCTTTACTGAAGATGCCTTTAAAACCAGGGACCTTGTTGACTCTGCTTGATTCAGTTTTATGAATATCCCTGGCCCCTTCTCCAGTGTTACATTTGGTTACCTCTGTATTATTACTATTGTTATATCCTTCTCAATCCTCCCAGATTACTTTTCATGCCCATAATCTGATTCTTCCTCAACTTACTGTGCAATTTTCTTCTAATTTGTTCAGTAGGTTACTATTAAAATATCACAGTCTTCTATATGACTCTACAATTTGATCACCTCATAACTATAATCGGCTGTCAAATGTAGGAATGGAGTGAGCGCCGACACAGTAGTTGTGGGAGAAGGGAATTGAAATGGTTCTCTTATCTCTTTAGCTTCCTTTTTCTTTTCTTTCTTTTTCAATTTGCATTTTAAAAGTAGTAGATGACATGGAAAAGGAGCCTTTTCACCTTCCTAGGTGAAAAATGTCAAACACACACACCCACACCAACACCCACCCCCACACACAAACCAAAACAAACTGAACAATGAAAAATGAAAACATGCCATCATGATCTGAGTTCTGAGTATTCTCTTTTTCCTGTTTTCTTTGTTGTGCTGTCCCCTTCCACACATGCCTTTCTCACTTGATCACCTTGGAAGCCTAAGGGTGTGGAAGGAGGCAGGACCGGAGAGTGGAGGACAGGGCACCTGGTACTGGGGTGTGGTGGTGGAGACCCTCCCATCTCCAGGGAGGGAGCCTGCCAGAGACTTGGGATTTCTAGGGCACTGCCATCCACAAATGTGGGCCCTATGTTCCCAGATCTCTGTATTTTCCAGGAAAATCTGGAAACATCGATTTTCATGTGAAATTTCTTGACTTTTCAATGTCAGAGACTAATTTAGTTAAAGCCAGAACACTGCGAGGGCCGATGACACACGTGCAGGCCAGATTGAGTCTTCAGACCGCCACTCCGCAACCTCTGAGAGTCTTATAAAGTTGGCTGCATCCCTGCTATGGGCACTCCAGTACTACCCAAGAGGAAAATTTGCTTTTCATGTGGTCTGATTTTACTATAAGGAGAGAGAATGAAATTGACATAGATTCATTAGCACATATATGTGCACAAAAGAGAAGAAACTTTAGCTCATTGTCAGTGAGGAGAGAAATGCAGAGTTCTATATTTATCCAGTTTCTTTACCAGAAGCTTTTGTTTTGTTTAGTTTGCTTTTTGGGGATAGAACCCATAGCCTTGCACATGTGAGATAAATGCTCTATCTCTGACCCACACCCCCAGATCCATCACTTATTTTTTACAAGTTTTCGTCACCTCATAGAAATGTTTTCTGATCTCATGGCACCTTCGATTCATACACTTTCAGTTTTACAGGAAGGAGCAAGGCTCTGTCAAATACACATTCATCTATTTTAGCTTCAGGTGAGGGATCAATCTTTAAATATATGCTGGTCTGAAGATTATATAATATGTTGTTAGGCTTGACTAATATAGTTATTGACCAGACCAGAGCTAGACTGATTTTTTTCTGATAATTGATACATATTTTGGTTAATAAAAAAGCCAGGGAAGACTAGTTAAGAGCACCAGCTTTTGGGTGAACAAAGGACTCAAGTTCTAACAGCTGACTGGCCAGTTTTGGAGTGTGAAGGACTGGAATTTGAAGCACATCTTTTTTTGCTTACAGTTTGTCCTTCATGAAGATACAGAACATCTCCAAGGAATAGCAGTCACAGGACTGCAGTGTTGCCTGTGTACTTCAAAGCTCCTAGACCGATGGGCTCAGTGAGCCATTGAGATGGAGGAATTTAGGAGTTTGGGGAAACTATGCAGAGTCCATAGGCAGAGGTGGAGAGGGGAGAGTCCTCTCCATGTGTGAGAACTTTGCCGTCTATGCTGAAGGCTGGAGTGACCACAAACGCCTTTCAGCAGGGCCACCAAAGGAGAGTTTTAGGAAGGATGATTTGCAACTGTGGCTAGGATAGCTCAGGAGGGAGTGGCTGTCGCAGGAGTCTGTAGGACAGGTGGTAACCAGTCAGATCATAGTTGCAGAAGCAGAAAGGGAGAAATGGGCTTAGAAGGTATCAGTATACGTGCCTTTCACACAAATAGGAGCAATCTGAAATCCTAATGTTTGTGGCAAAGCTATGCAGAAATGAATCCAAGAAAGAATTATTTTCTAGATAATTTTTGGCTGCCAAAGAAAAGAGAGGCTAAATAGAGATCAGAGATGCTTAGTGATGCTTAGCAATCAGGAATTATGAGGAAAAATATACTACAGGAAATGGAGAAGAAATAAGGGATTTGAGGGAAGAAGCAGGGCATTCTGATAATAGGTTTTTGTTTGAATGATTCAAGGTATTTATATTTTTGTACCTTCCATACCCCACTTCTCTGCTAAGAACAAAGTATTCCTTCTCCTTGTCTCCTTGTCCAGATTGCTGTGCCGTCTTCGAGTCTGTCTCCCCATAGAGACGTCTGCCCTTTGCTTCATTATTACATGCCTGATTTTGTTGATCAGGGGTGACTAAGATGCGTAAGATCAAGAACATCACAGTCTGGTGTCGATGATGGGACTTCAGCCCCCATCCATTTTAAAGACATCCAATATCTGCAAGGAACCAGGGCCTCTTCCTTTTTCTTGCTTACGAGTTGCATGATTTTCCGTTTGCTCAAAGTCAGACTGTCAGCTCTTGAAGGGCTAAGAACTTCTGCTGCTGCTTCTTCCTTCCCGGTGAAACCTTCTGCGACACCTTGTGATCTCATCTCGTGGAATATTGAATAGAGTTGTGAACGGTTTTCCCGCTGAATTTGGAACAATAGTTTTATTTTCCAAGCAGAAACATATCTTTACCCACCCAGCCTGTTATCTCCTACCATACTCAGCAGAAACTGTAATGAGAACTCAAAACTTGCAAGGGGTTGATCCATGTCTTTCTGAACATTGAAATTCATATTCCACAGTGACTGACTGCCATGCTTAGTCACTCGTTCCACCTCCTCTTAGCCATGCTAACTGCAGCTAGGTGGGGCCTCACTCCTTGTTTCCTTCCCTGTAGACTTCTTGTCACCACTTAATTCATAGTTTGAGAAACAAGTGTTTAATGCACCCTCCTGTCATCTATGTTTTCTCGCCTCTGCTCTACTGTCTTATTTCTCCCATGGTTTTCTCATTTTCAAATCTCCTTTTTAATGTCATTTTGATTTTCTTCCTAATTTCTCCAGACTTTTCCTTCATTCTTCCCCTGGATGTTACATCTTCCTTATGACTCTGTCCTGTGCTTCCCATTCTGCTACTAGATGGCAGGAGCTGCTTCTCCCTGTTCCTATAGCCCAGCCTAGAAGAGTGCTTCCTTCACCGAGGTGGACAGGAAACATACAACACACACATGTTTAGAGTGAGGGCCTGTGCTAGGTGCTGGGATGCAAATTTAAATGAGATATTGCTTCTGGCCTCCACCAACCTGAACTCCAGTGGAGAGATGTACAGTAAGTCTACAGCCGTATAAAGGAGAGTAAGAGCTATTCCAGAGACCGGTAGGGCCTGGGGTTTACAAAAAGCCTCCTGGAAGAGGTGGCACCTGCTCCGGTTTGAAGGATGAGTTGATGTGATTAGGACAGGAAGATGAGAAGATGCAGGTCGGACTACCAGGAGGACTGACTCTAGATCTTATGATGCCAGAATGTTGGTCAGTGGAGAAGGAGGTCAAGGGAGATGCCTCCATTTCTGCTGTGCCTGTTCAGGGCTGTAAGGATGAATGGAAAAGGGATAATTTCAGAAGAAAGAGAGACAGTGCCCATGCCAGGAATGGTCTTTGGTCCCTCAGCACCATTTCTCTGCAATCATTATTCTCCCTACCAGAGGATTTTGCGGACGTGATGTTAGCATCAGTCTCATGCCCTGATGAAAGCATGTGATCACATATTTCTGGATTTCTCTCCTTTTATTGGAATCTCACTGGGGTGTGTGAGTGACAGGAAGAGCACAGAGACAAGGGGGCTCCATCTCCTTCAAGAAAGGGCTGCTGCCTCGGTCCTCAGTCATGTGGCACGCATTTGGCGAACAGGCTCCAGCTCTCAGCTCCTGTGGGGTCTCTTCAGCTTTGGTGAGTCACCTTCCCCGCATCTGGTGACCAAGCAACATGGGGCTACGTAGCCCAAAAACTTTGTACCCTAGGAAATGCTGATGGCAAAAGCAACCTGCTCCAGGCCACTCTTCTAGGTCGGCTGAGGGTTTGTGAGATTTATTATGCAACCCAGTTTCCTCCTGTGCCTCTTCCCATTTCCTCTCCTTCACTCCCCACTTGTGATCTTTTAGCACAAGTTCTGCATCTCCAAACTCCTTACTGCTCCCTTCTGGAGAACCAAACCCGTAACACAGTGGAACAGCAGTTTTTCCACATTGCTGGGGTTGCACAAGCGCTTCCTCTCTTTGCTATGGTTTAAATAAGTGACCCCTAAAGGTGTGTGTGTTTAAGGCTTTGTCCCCAGGGTAGCACCGCTGGGAGTCAGTGGAACCTTTGGGAGGTGGAGCCTTAAGTCATCCGGGTCATGTCCTTCAAGGGGATTGTGGGGCCCCAGCCCCTCCCTGTCCATCTTTGCTTCCTGCCAGATGAGGTGAGCACTTTCACTGTGCCATGCACTGCTGCTGTGATGTGCCACCTCAACAGAGGCCCCCAACCATGGATTAGTGAGCCATCATAAGCCTTTTCTTCTAGAAGCTACTCCAGATTAGTGAGCTGCAATAAGCCTTTCCTTCTAGAAGGTAAAATTACCTCAGGCATTTTGTTATGATGTCATAAGGTAGTTAACACAGGATGGTTGAAGGGAGGGGCTCAGAGTGTGTCCTAGAACATAACGAATGGTTTAGCCATTTTCTCCTTACAGGGACAAAATATCTGGCACCCGTCGCTTGGAGGGGGAGGTTTATTTTGGCTCACAGTTTCAGAAGTTTCAGTTCACGCTCAGCAGGCTTAAACACAGAAATGGGGTGGTGGAAGGGCCTGGGCAGAGGAGCACTGCTCAAGTCATGGTGGCCGGGAAGCAGAGGGAGAAGGAAGGAGCCAGGGAGGGAGACGTACTTCCAGGTCATGTGCTAGTGACCCCCCTCTACCCAGGCCCCAGCTCCTAACAGCCCCTCAGCCTAGCACCCACCCCCGGAATCCAAGCCTATCCCATCAGCCCTACCTCTGAACTCATGAGGCTTTGAGGAGGTTTCCAGACCCAAACCACCCCATGAAGAAGAGGCTGCAGTTTCATTCTAATTGTTACTAGGCTAATAGCATGGAGTGAGGTTGCCTTGGCTTGGGAAGAAACAAACCTGGGAAAACAAGTGAGCAATTAATTTTAGGGTTAGATTAAAAGCACTTCCGATTTCCAAGAGGGCTTTAGTTTAAAACCAACATATTGCAGCAATTGTTCTAAATGGAAGCCTACTTTAAATAAAGAATATCAAAGAAAACGTGGGAAGGTTTGAAGCAAGTCTAGTTGCTATGAACCGGAACACTTTAATCTCTTATTAAATGAATGCAGTGTGATAATAATATAATGATACCTTGCATTTAGATTGCATATTTATTTTCCCCAAGACATTCCTAGAGCACTTTAGTGCAATGTCATTTTTCCCCCTCACTCCTGACGTCTCTCAAGTGGGGGAAGGAAGACTAGAGATAATTGAATCTTTAATAACTGATGTCCCAATTTTTTATTCTACTGACTCCCCAATCCACTAGTATTATAGCTATGAAATAGTATTAAAAATGATTTTACTTCCCTTCTGACAGCCTAGGGGAGAGGTTGTCAGAATAAGAAATGAAGTGATTTGTATGAATAGAACAATGAAGGGTTGTGGGGATAAAGAATCATTCTTTGGGCTGCCGGATAACTGACAAACAGAATAATCTACCCTTCCTAGCAACACAGTGGATAGTCTTTGCTAAAATCTTATCATATTCGTTAAAAAACTATCCTTATTGATGTTTGTGTATCTTAACAGTACGCTCAGCAGGCACTCTGCCAAGCACTTTATAGATACTATTTTATTTATTTCTCACAATGATCGTGGGTGGTATTTTCATCCTTCATTCCCTAGGGACTAAAAGTCTGTGTCTGAGGAGTTAGTTGCATAACCGGTCCAAGGGCATGGGGGCATGCAGCTGATGAGGGCCATGCCAGGATTTGAATCCAGAGGGCATTCCACTTCCAAGATGCAGCTTCTGACTCCTTTGCTTATAGATTCCCTAACATGGATCTCCATTATCTGCAGCTGCAGAGCTGACTCTGAGTTGAAACAATGGAGTATGTGTTTGTCTGTGTGTGTCCGTGTGCATGTGTGGGGTGCTACCGGGACAGCCCCTCGGAGAGCAGCCTGCTGAATGTGCTTAGAACAAAACAGTTTCACCAATAAAGCCCCAGGCTTCTATCAAATATTTCATCTTCCCAAACTCCCCCTTTATGGAACTCTAGCTTTTCCACAACAACTCAAGGAAGGAGATTTGACATCTTTAAGGATGACATAAAAATCAAGGAATAATAAACAATAAACATTGCACAATTATGCTAATTTGTGCCCCACAGGAAAGATGACAGGAAAAACCTAGAGTTTGCCAAATGGAAAAACAACTACACTGGTAGAGACAGAAATGTTAATTCAGACTTCCAGATGATAAAAGACTTGTCACAAACAATGGGAATTGGGGGGGAAAAAGTTGTATTCAGCCAAATCCTTCAGATATATGCAAGCAACTAATTCCCTCTGAGATGGATGGAAGTGTTAGCTTGTTCATTTTAATGAAGACAATTAGACTGCACATTCACAGTGATCTCTCTGTCCAAGTCCTTTTCTAGTTGGTAGTGATGAAACAACTCAAGAAGAACTCAAATGCTTACACTGCATTCCAGGCAAGAAGTGGGCTCCCAAAGGAAAGCTCATGGCACAGTTTGCCCTAGGCTCATGGCCTCCTCCTTTAGGCCTCCGTAGGAGGGAAGAAAGCATCCATAGAGTAGCTTGCCCCATTTTTGGATTCTCACTAGCCCATTATTAGTATATATTTGTTCAATATTGTTATCCTAGGAGCAATCTTCCCTAATTGCTACCTTCTCCATCTGATATTATTGAGAACAATGTACAATTAGCCACATTTCTTCATAGAGAACTTTTCTTCAAAGCAAACATGATAAACTTTGGTAGCATGGTACCCCTACAAATAATGCTTGATTGGGGCTGCTTAATTTAGTAATTTATTTATCAGCTTCAATGATCCCAGTCGTCTCTGCATATGTCAGCATCCATTTGTTTTGTGAGTATATCGGGGTCAAAATCAGCATCTCATTCAGAGGAATATTTATCTATACCCACAGATGCATCTGAGTCTGCCTGGGATATTGCCTCATGCTAATCCATAAGGAACATTTTCCTCCATAATTACATTGCTTTTATATTCTTACTGGGAGATATGTTAATTTGTATTGTTCTGATGTAATTGCTTTAGTGTATTTCTGCCTCTGTTATCAGATTTTAAACTCTTAAGGGTAGAGACAAAAGTTTCCATTTTTTATAATGTTGTCTCTTTCCTCTGTGCCAATCATCAATACTTTTTCAACTTTTCAATAAATATTTGTTAGGTGACTTTGTATAGTTGTATATTTGGACAAATAGGGAAATGAGAAAGTATTGAAGGGAGAGCCTAATTCCACAGGTGGAGTTATAAAACCAATAAAAGTGAAAGTAATTTTAAATCTTTGAAGAGTATCGGTTACCAATCAAGGGCCTTCTGGTCAACCTACAGGAGCGATGCGTCTTCTTCCAGAGGGAGAGTTATGTTCCAAAGTCAGAAGACACAAGAAGCTTAATGGCGTGGATGGAGGAAGCAGGACCTAACACCACTGAGTTCAGGAAAAGGGGTTCTCCCGAGACCATGGTTCGCTGCTGATGTTTCAGTTCTGTCTTTGCCATTGCTTCCTCCTGTGACTTCGCATGGCATCTGTCCAACTGCCACCTTATCATGTTTCTTTAAATCTGTGAAAAAGGGGCCCAATTTGTGGAGTGTGCCTTGGGTAGAAGGCGCTTTCTTCCAGCCCTCTTTCAGAGGAGGCTTTGTCTTTCCCCTGGAACTATGACAAGTGTGCCCTAAAGGTGATGTTTTACAGAGTAGAATGCATAGACCACACATCGTCCATCCCTTGTTAGAATAACTCGTCGTATCTCCACCTTCGTTCCTGCTCCAAAATGACTTTTGGGCTGCTTCAGGGCAAACGATAGAGAAAGGAAATCACGGGTACAGCCACCCTTTGCTGATTGATTATGTCGTACTTGTGAAACAATTCTCTGTACAATTTTCTGTCTTTGCAGGCGACAGAAACCATTTAATCTAATGACTGTAATAATTAATTTTCATTATGAAGCAGATTGGTTAATGATGCCGGAGCCCAGATTTCATTATGAAACTAAAACACAAAACTTTCCCACACTCCCAGAACTTTCAAGTTTGTTAAATCAGGGAGTAAATTCAATGCATTACTTCGCTTATAGAGTCATCTGAGGGAAAATTGGGGTTTTTTTTGTTC
Organism: Heterocephalus glaber; assembly: GCF_000247695.1. Next base: position 14,690,837 of record NW_004624763.1, on the reverse strand, counting down.
ATTGTGAAATGTCACCTGAGACCCTTGGAATGCAGCTGCTGAATAGGACATCGGCATCACTTGGGAGTGTCCTAGAAATGTAAATTCTTGGGCCTCACCTTAGATGCATTAACAAGAAGCTCTGGCAATGGGGCCCAACTGCCTTTATTTCCATGAGCCTTCCATGTCTTTCTGCTGCAGGCGAAAGTTTAAGAACCTCAGGCCCAGGAAAGAAAGGAAAGGTATAGTGTAGGCAGGCTTTCTTGTGCATAACGGTATTTAGAAGCTATAGGCCTTTTCACATTTTAAGGGACCTCAAATAAAAAAAATCATAGCACTATATTTGATATGCTAGTTAACTATCTAACAAGATAGATTTTAGGCAGAGATTCATAAGTTGGGGTCAAGGAATTCCTTTATCAACACATACAACAAAGGGTAGAATTCAATAGATCCATAACTCTAGTGATGGTGTAAGAAATTTTTAATGTATTCATTTACTTTTTAAACAAATATTGCTGGGTTTGGTGGCACATGCTTGTAATTCTAGCACTTGGGAGGCTGAGGCAGGAGGATCGCTGTGAGTTTGAGGCCAACCTGGGTTACCTAGTGAGTTCCAGGCCAGCCTGGACTGCATGGCAAGACTCTGTCTCAAAAAACCAACAAACCAAACAAAAAACTCTAAATATTTACAGAGCAGTTCATTGATTTGTTCTGGGGATCAAACCTTGTGTATGCAAGACCAGTGCTCTTGCACTGCACTACATCCTGGCCCTTACAGAGCAGCAGTTTGGATGAAGTCCTCTTTTAGATGCTGAGGTATCTAAAGTAATCAGAAAGAAAATTGTGCTAACGTTCTAGAGTTCAGAAGCAAGCAGTAAAGCAATAAGGAAGTCTGTGATGCCAGGTGGAGTCGCATACTGTGAAGATAAATGGAAGGTGATAGGAGGATAACACGCAGCTGAGTGTGAGGGTTTGCATGACACAGTTGATTGGGAAAGTCCCTTAGGTGGGCAGATGCTGAAAGAGTGCCAAAGGAAGGACAGTAGATATCTGGGGGTGGGGAAGGTAAGGGAAGCATTTCAGGCGCATGGAACAAAATGGAATGAGGTTGGTGAGTTTATAAACCGGAAAGGAGGAAATGGATAGGGTCACAAGACTAATCCTGAAGCCTAAAGATACTAGGCTAGTTCCACCACTCTGTCCTCTTCCTTCTTATCTCTCTGGAGGATAGTTACCTGAAAAGACCCGTGTCTGCGTAGGCTTAGTGGTGAGACCTGCGGCCTCTGTAGTCTTGATGGCAAAGCCACTATGGTCACCCTGGCTGGGACTTCTCTTGGAACTGTCCAGCGAGGCCTGTTCTTTTGAGACTGTGACTGACTCAGTCCCTTCAGGAGAAGGATGGCGACCTAAGCCTCAGTGCTGTTCCAAGGGAAGAGACAGGGCTCCCCTGTTTCAGCTGTTGTCCTTGGTGACCTAACTTTTTAACTCCCGTTGATTGAGTGCTTGCTGTTTCCAAGAACTGAGCTAAGTAAATTACCCTCATTTCATCTTTTCAAAGCTCCTGTTTTGTTTTTTTGATGATGATCTGAAATGCACAAGTATATGAAGTCCACAAGGGCAGCATTTTTTTTAATCATCTTTTCAATTTTGAATCTTCCTGGAGTGAAGCTCAGATCACAGCAGGTGAGCAGTAAAGACATATTCAGTGAAGAACGCACATGTGAAGAAATGAAATGATTCAGCAAGTCATCCAGCTAGCAGGTGACAAAACTGGGAGATGAATCCTGTTTGTATAATCCCAAAGCTTTAACTACTGTGCTGCTCTGTCAGCTAGTTTGGAATGGAAGGAAGGAGGAGAGATAGAAATGTGGAGGTCAAACATAAGAAAAACAGTGTGGAGTAAGCAACCCAACCAACACTATTCACGAAGCAAAAAGAGTGAATCTTCATGGCTGATCTTGTCTGCAACTTTCTGAGGCAAAACAAAAGACTGTACCAATGTCAGCTCTCTTGTCTTCCAAGAGTACACCGAGTTTGTCAGTTATACCTCTATAAAGCTAGGAAATAAAATAATATAAAAGAACTCAGACTGGCAGGATGAATTCTCACAGAATAATCAGTGAGAAGTGCAATGAATTAAGTGGAATGGCGTTTCATTTCATACTGCCTACTCGGGCTTGCCATCTTTGCAATAGCAGCAATGAAACTCTCCAGTTGCAGGTCTGTGTTAGACACTGAAAATCCTATCGGTATGGGAAGGACCTTCATCTCATGCTAGTTTTAATTAGTTTTACTTGTTTCAAATTGCTGGTATTTTAAATTTGTTGAAATGTCCTGTCCAAACACAAAGTAATGCTTTCAATGTGTGGAGATCTCTTTGTTTATTCCTTCTTCCTTTCTCTGCTCTCCTTTGTCTCTTCTCCTCTCCTCTCTTGTTCTTTTCTTTTGCTTTCCCTTTACTTCTCCTATTTCCTGTTTTCTTCTTCTCCCCATCTCTCTTTATTGTTTATTTTGTTTTACAAATATGTGATGATAACCTTATACATTTTCTGTTACTTTTGTAGACATAACTGTACCCAGTTTACTTGTGAGAAAACGAAGTCAGTGGAAACATTACATAACTCATTAACTTGTGATGAAGACGGGAACAATCCCACATCTGCTAACTTCAAGTACCTTGTACTTTATGACTTGTCCACAGATCCCAAACCATGAGTACTGACTTAGGGAATAGAAGGAATAATACTACATTAATGTGAAAGTAAAGGTGAAACAAAATAAAAGCTTGCTTTTTAAAATTCTTACTGACTTTATATTTTGACTTAGGTAGTACACTTCATTTGTCATCTATATTGTGGAATAATAAGAGATTCTCATGCATCAGAGTTTTAAAAGCTTTCCATAAAGATAAAATTGTATTTATAAAACATATCTTTGTGGAATCAGATGGCTTTAATTGCACTGATATTGTTATTCAAGATACTAAGCATCCTCAGAGCTTGTCTGTAGGTCATATTTCCTGGCTACCCTTGAGCAAGAGTTATTAGGTTGGTGCTGTGCTTTTGCCAGTAGGTGGTACTAGCAATTTGTGTAGTGTCTGTGACCCTGTCCTGATAGGGAAACAAAAAGGCATGCTTGAGTTGTTTTGGGGAGAAATGAGCTCTTCAGACTCTGTTGTCCACCAGGAATGTCTTCATGTTTCAAAGTCTGGCTATCAGAACACAATCTCTAAATGGTTAAAATGTGAAAGAAGGAAAGAAGAAAGAGAAAATGGAGGTGTTCATGTGTCTTATTTTTTCCTCTATGTAATTAGATTACCCATGACTTCTGATCACACTGACAGGCAGCATCAACTCGTTTTCTGAAGAGCATGCTACTAGATCAGTTGATAACTTCTCCCAAAAGATGTCCCAATCATGAAGCTGTGTTGGAGAGAACAGCAGCAGAACAAACTCATTGCTTCTCCGGTGATAAGTGTTGTCATTGTCCTGGTTTTAACAAGGCCAAACTTTTTACAAGCAGTTAGTTCCTGTCGGAGAGAATGTCTCTGTATAGTGTGGAGAAGAATAAAAAAACCCTGTTAAACAGCTGGGATTCCTAAGGTTGCCTATTTCAGGTAGTTGCTTTCCAAACACTACAACACGAACTCCGATTAACATGAATGGCCCCGCTAATGTGAAGGGGAGTTAGCGTCATCACCATAACTTGTTGCCTGCCTTCTTCAAGGGCCACCCTCCACAGCAAAACAAAATAAGAAGTGAAACGTGACCACAGACTGTCTCCTCGCTTCCCAGTCCGGGGGCTGGGAGAGGCAAAGCCCTGGAATTCATAGCCAAGAACAGGCTGCACTCCTCAGCTCTTGCAGTTCAAGGGGTTGAGCTGGGAGCCTTCTTTTGGCAGTGCTGATTGTCACTCACATCTAGTTCAATGACTGGGCATAAAACCCAGGTGAGAAAAGAAAGCAGCGAGCTGCTGGAGTTTCCATTAGTTACTCTTTAACCCTTGGCATTATTTCAGCTGCATTGCACCTTTTTCTTCTTTGTGCATTAGTAGATTTAAGGATTATTTGTTCAGTGCTTGTAAAATTTTCAATCTAGGTCCGGATTAGGATAATACTTCTCTTTCGGTATTCTCCTGCTAGGAGGGTGGGGGCGGGCAGGGGAAATCCTTATTTGCCTATCTCGAAGCACTATTGTGAATTATATCTGTTGCTCAGGAACTTGACAAGGCCAATATTTTTTCTTGGTAACAAGACACTACCCTCACTTTTTACTTACAAGGGTCCCTGGCAACCAGGTGGAACATACATCATTGGCTTACTGAATAATGAATAGATTTTAAACTGTGACTGGAAGCTGCTCATTTACAGTATATTAAACCAGAGAAAAGGTTTAATGAAAACCCAGCTTTCTGCAGTAGAATTAACTACATTAAAATGAGGCTGCTTTTTTGGTCAACCTTATTGAAACTCATTCAACTTTCCAAGAACTAAAAATGAGCTTCCTGTCTTGACTGTTTGGAATTACTTACTGTCATCTGTTTCAGACGTTAAAGGATATGATTTAATATCAGCAATAAGGACCCCCTTCCTCATTTGGCAGGTGTTAATTATTTAAACACCACTCATTTTAATTTGATTCCAATAACTCTTTTGAGTGATTTGCTTCACAGGTTTCATTATGTGCTTTTTTTTTTTGTAAAGCAGAAAAAAACTAAACAAAACAAAAATCAAAATAAAGGCAGAGTGAAAGCCTAGAATGGTACCAGGAAAACTATTGAGAGGTGGGGCGAGGCAAGGCTATATTCCATGTATTATGATCTCCATGATCTCTGCTGATGGAATATAATATACAATACATCATTTTTATCTTCTTTGTAATAAAAAGTTGCTCTAGGCATAAAGCCTCAGGTTCCTGCATGCTAATGATGCTGGCTGCTTAGAGAAAGTCTTTGCATTTCCTGATCTGCCAATTAGAAGTAAGCCACAGACATCCAGAGGAGTTAAAGATACAGGAGGGACATTTTTCCCAAAGAAACTGCTTCTTCCTGGCATTCTGGGCATCTCCCTCTTTGTCAATTCTTGCTGCTTTCTCCCCTTCAGCTAAACTGGATTCGGCTCCTCCCCAACTCTTGCTATAGACTGCCCTGGGCTCTCCTGTCCCCACACCCACACATTTGTCAGAGCTGTCTGCCCACAGGGAGGCCTTGTGTGTGCTGGGATGGCAAAGGAGCTTTGCACTGAGCAGAAGTGCTGGCGTCGCTTTCGCAGGCCACTAGTCTAAGGGCTTGATAGAAAACTTTGAGAAATCTAACATCTAAATTTGAAAAGCAGAGGGGTGAGGAGAAGGAGAAAGAGCTTTCACAGCCCCTCTGGGAGAAGAGAAACTGACAACCCCAGTCTTTTTTCTTCTTTGTCTTCTTGTTTCATTATCCACAGCAAAGTGATTTCATCTCAGTGTGAAATGGAAAAGGTGGGTGTTTGTTTAGATTGAGGCCATTCGGTAATGATTTTAACACTCATTGGAATCTCTTAGCCAAAGTATTCCAGGGACAACATCTGTAATGAACACTTCTTCTCCCAATTAAAGTTTCAGTCCCAATGAAAATGTTACCTGATATCCCCTTTGCCTGTTTTCAGAATTTCAGTCTTTGTATGTTTTTACCTTCGTGATTGGTGGCCTAGTGCATCATTTTCCTAGTGAAATTATTCTTCCACTGGCAACCAGAAGGCAAGGCCAAGTAGGCTTAGGAATTGGGTTCATCAAATTCATTCTCCCTTTAGATTTGAAAGTCAAAAGAAATGATTGAATTTCTATGTAGAATAACTCCTTGACTAAATGAAATGGGGATTCATTAGGAGTCCTTGTCAATAAGATGTTAATAAACAAAACTCCTTCTATGTTTCAAACGAAATTCAGTTACTGAAGTTAACTCTGTTTCCCAGCTCTGAGATCGCTCAGGTGATTTTGGTGATAGAGGGATGCGGATGGGTGGGTAAAGTGGTGGCAAAGATATACAATGTGAAATCTTCTTTGTGATGCAAATCTGAAGAGCTTTCTTGTCATTCCTCCCCATGTGTGTGTGATGGTGAACACAACACGAGAGGCTTCATTGGAAATCATTGCAAGAGTTGGCAAGGTTGGCAGGCTCACATGGATGAGAAGCAAAATGAGAACCAAGCCTTTGCAGATGCATCAGCTTTCCTTCTTTTGCTTATTCATTTATTCAACAGAGCCATGCTCGAAACTTGGTGGATCAGACAAACCTGTCAACAAAGAGTTCATAGAGTGTGCCACATGAGCCAGAGAAGCAGTTTTCCAGAAGGTACTCTTTTTCATAGAAAAAAAGAGCAGCTGACTATCTGTGGGAGCTTTGGAATGCTTCCGAGAGGAGGTGTCATTTGAGTTGGGTATTGAAATAATGGGTAGAAGTTTGTGGCGTAGAAATGGTCATGGGTTGGGATGACTGAAGCTAAAGGGTATTCTAGGCAGAGAGGGGCCTGGACTAGTGCTGAAGATAGGAGAGTCCTCAGGGCTTGGCAGAGTGCCAAGATGTGCCCAGATTGTCCAAGGCTATGCAAAGATTAGTAATTGTCCTTAAAGCATGTGCGATGCTCTAGAAGTATAATATAAGAATGAGTTAGTATTCAAATTGAGTATTGGAAGATAACACTAATGACTGGAGGGTGAATATATCCAATAGGGGGCACAATAAAGATGAGAGAACACTGAGGAGACCACAACCCAGTAAGAAATAGTTGAATCTACTCTAAGGCATTTGCAGTGAGTGTTCTGTCTAAAATGGGAATGGTCCAAGATTTTATTCTCCTTGCAAGCTAACAAGTCAGTCTGCCCCAGTTTTATGTACAAATGCTGACAGAAGACTTAAGAGCTCTGGGCTAGAGGCACAGATGGTTTATTACAGCACAAAACAGCAGCCAGATGCACGACTTGCACCTGTTCCCCATGCCCTCGGGATCTTTCCTGTATGAGCAGAGATATAAGTGTGGGAGAGGACCCTGAGATGGTTGGAGAGAGAGAGAGGATTGCTCATCACTGTACAACAGTGGTGGTGAGGCTATGGCACTTGTGCCACAGTGGGCTGTTTGTATCATTGAAAGCTCTAAAGGGTTCGCCATCTGTGCCCTAGAATGAAAGCCAACCCTCTCCAGGAGAGAGAGTCACTGTGGATTTATTTCTAGGGATGGAAGTCTCTGGGGACATGGATCTCTAAATCTTTCTGGAGGGTTATAGCATCTCTATCGGGTTGCTATTTAAACATGGCCTTTGCTCAGGAAACATACTATATAGGAACAAGAAACATCCATATAATATTGTTTTCTAATATGAATATGGAGGAAGTGCTAAATGTGAAATCCATGAAGAATATCTGGGGGAAGGCCTGGATGCTGAGTGTGTGGGGAGAAAGTTGGGATGGAGGCTGAGGGAGGTTTAGGTGTGTCTGAGGTTTCTAGTTTGATCGGAAAGTAGTGCAGTGCCTTTTGGTTAGTTAATTACCTATTGATTTATGACGGTGATGGTGGGAGTGGGTGCAGATCTATGTATGAGTTAGTTTTAGAAGTTGGTTTGTGTAAAATTGAATATAACTGAAGATATTATGAGATTCTTTAGTGACCACTTTCAGAGTCATCTGCTATTACACAATTAATAGAAAAATACCCACATGTCCTGTGGACTCAGATTTTTTTAACAGGGTGGTAGTGGGATCTTAGTAGACAAGGAAGAACTCAGAGCTCTGTATTCACTTAGCTCCTACCTTGAGAAATGATTTTCAAAGGGAACTTGAACTTGCCTAGAATAGAGTTCTTAAAACATTTTCATCTCCCAAATAGCTCGAGTAACCTCAGCTCTTACTTTCCACCAAGCAGACCCTTGGAAGGCTCTGGAGATGTGAGAAATAAAATGGAATAGATGAGAATTGACCAGTTTGATGATCTGTTCTTAGGACTGCTCTACTCCTCACGGTTGCTGGGGTTGGGAATTCAGGGGTATGTTCTACATTGGTATGGGGTACATTCAGCACAGTGTGGTGAAGAGAGCCCTGGGTCAGAGGCTAGAAGATCAGTGTGACAGGTGATTCGTGGACTGACCATGGAGTCCCGAGACACTGCTGAAGTCCTCACCACTGGAGAAAGCTGTCTGCTTTGTAGTGTTTTGATGATCAAATGAAGAATACGTTGCACCCTAATCTTTTCTTGTAAAGTGGTATTATTAGAGTACCATTGCCTGTGCATTTGAGTCTGGATTTTTAAAATATTCAGTGAAGGTATTCAATATTTATTGGATATTTGAAGTAAAAGATATCGATGCCAAGTTTTTGTCTTTTCTCTGAATATAAGAGAAACTACTGTCTCTCCTTTCCTCAAAGCTTATGAATTGGGTCAGCCATGGTTTCTTTGTGTGATGGTAGGTAAAGCTGCTTGCATGAGCCTTCCTCTTTCATGTACAGGAAACTTTAGAGAGCTTGTACCTAAATCAACATAGCAAAAACAGAAAATTGCATTATAAATAAATAAATTTCTTATTGTATTTGCTAAGTTTAAAACATGAGTGGTTTTTGGAGAAAATTAATTTTCATTTTTTTTCCTGGTTCAGATTTACTTTTAAGTGGAAACTCTTTCTCTGGCATCTATGGTATTTAAAATACAATTTCATTACCCATGGTAGCAATTGGCCATATATTATCCAATGTGCAAAAGGTACTCTGTCGGGATTGTTATTAAAATGTCAATTATAATTGCATCATTTTAAAAGTAGGGTATTTAATCTGAGAAAATAAACTAAGTCCTCACCCTCCTCTTGCATTCCAGGGATTTGGGTACTAACTTCTTTCTGATATGTAACTACTGGCTGCTAAATACACGAGACTCTACTTGATTCTAATGTAATAAATCAAACCCTTGTTACAACTTGTCTGCAAAAGTTCACATGCTTTCCTTCTTTAGTCATTTTTAAAACATTGGAAGCTACCCTTTATCTTTAAGTATTGCTCTTTTATAGACTAATTGCATAGGCCGGCATTGGGTGCCTTTATAATGTTGGTACTGCTTGACATTCTGGATGTGTGCATTTATTTCAGGGATGAGCTGAGCACCTAATGAAGGTGGGAAGGTGCAGGAAAGTGCAGTTTGGCTTCACAGGTACAAGAGATGTGGCCAAGACAGCTCCATGCAGGTGTCCAGGGAGCCCAAGAAGCAGGGGAGTGGCCGAGATAAGAAAGTCTCCCTCCCAGAGAAGAATGGTGCGTGGCACCTGGCGTTAGTGTTGCGAGCCGTGGAAGTGATAAAGAAATCTGTCAGCTGGATGCAGGCAGTCAGTCAGCTTTTTCATCAGTGGCCCAGGTAGACAAAAACCCTGTTCAGAGTTGCATCTTGGCCATTCTGCTCCTACCTCAGGCTACGGAAAGAGCTCCAAACAAGGGAGAGAAGGGAGAGACCCAGTGACAGGAGCAATGGTAACTCATAGAAGAGGTGTTAATGGAATTGAGCTCGGATTTCATTTCATGGAAAAGAGATCAGTCAATGTTATGAAGTACTAAATGTGACTAGATTGCTTAAGAACTAGTGAAGATTTGCAAACTCCTTGGGCTATTTCCTCTGAATTGCAGTAGATTTTCAGACAGTTCTTGTAGTTCAAGGCATGCTGGGTTGAACAATGAATCGAACTTTTTTGTTTCACACTTGTTAATGGTTCATAAATTAAAGCTTTCTTCTTTGCAAAACAAAGTATTTCCAAATAATTTAAATATTGCCCAGTCTTGGATATTACAAACAAATTCTTTGTACTTGGGTCTTAAATAGCGACTCAGCTAGTTGCTGGAATGGTGAGAATAATCACGTGAACCCAAAACACCTGGAATCCTCATCAATTCCTGGGAAACACTGCTGTCATTGTCCACTGGTGGGGTGAGCTAATTGTGGAGTTACTGTACAATAACCTTTTATTTGCGTCTAATAAAATCATAACTCCATTGGAAAGAGTGGTACTTACCCATTGGATTCTCGAATATGCTCAGTAATTTTTAAGAGAAATAGAAACACTCTTCTACTGCTAACAGAAGAAAATTATCTATGTATACCTAGGGACCATAGCTAGAATACTTCTTCAGTAAGATTGTGCAGTGTGTGCGTAGTTGCCCGTGCCTGTGTATCAGCACACACGTTGCTGCTGGAGGAGTATGGACACAGTCATGCAAAGACCACATAGAATTTGGAGGCCCTGGAACCCAGCGTGTGGCGGACAAGGTGTGTGCAGGGCATGCACTTGGTTCCCGTGGGAACAGCTTACCTCCATGTCATCTCAGTATGACAGGCAGAGGCCGTGCTGCTGAGTTTCCCTAAATGCCACAGCCTAACTTCCAGAGTCACAGGATGGATTGATCATTAAGATGTCTCCTCATGTTTTTAAAGAGACAGCCCACTGACAAACAGGATGGGGCCTTAAAAACAATCTTCACTGGGAAAGAAGACAGAGAAACTAAAACTGTTTGCAAGATTGTTTTGAAAAATATTTCCACCTAGTGCTAATTTTTAAAGTTCTGGTAAGTGCAATGATTTCAAAGATAGACAAAATTCTCTCAATAAAGCTCTCAACCCTGCGCCCTTTATGTCCCTCTTCTGCCTCTAATGTCCAGTGTCATCAATTGTCCTTCTTACCTCGTTGCCAGTGAATCTCATCTGCACTGACTTTTGCTCATTATTTAAATTTTTGGGTGCAGGCTGACTTTGCCTTTGTTGTAAAAAGCTCTGATTTTTCCTGAGGGGGAAGCATCCTCTTCTATGTCTTATTTTTCTCCTAGCAGAGCGACTTACATATGTCTCAAAAATATGTCTGTTGAATTGATTTGCTACAGAATAACTTGAGTGCAGTTAAAGAAGTAATTTCACTCCTCTCCTCAGCAGTAAACAGCCATTGGTTTGTTATTGCAAGGTTGCCTCAGGGCGGGCTTTCAGACTAAAAGTGAGTGTGCAGCATCTATCAAGGACACAGAATTCCTTAGCACAATAAACATTTTAGTGTGCATTTGGCCTAGGGGAAATTTTTTGTCTATCTGTATGGCCCAAATTCTTCAAATAATGACTTATTCTTTGTGTTTATGTTCCTGGTTATCAGGGAAATCTAAGTCTAGTCTAAGAAGGCAGAAAATGCACTCTAAATGTGGTCTAATGGTGAGTAAAATGCAAGGATAATTTTGAGAGTGTCTCTTAGAAAACTGTCAATAAACATTCCGACTTGAGACTGGGACTCCGGGACTTAGATCTCGGGGTAGAGGCCTGCACTAGACTCTGCAAATGATTAAGATTGCAGGTTGCTGGAAGCACACACCTCCTGGGTACAGCAGTGTTTCTGTTCACAACGTCCGGTCGTGGTCATCACTGGTCGCAGGGAGGAGGAAAGGAGTTTGCCATCCAGCCTGTCTCCTGACCCTGGGAAGCCTCAAGAGTTCTTAATCAGTTGATTTCATGTTTTTAGGCTAATTCCATTTCCTATGCTGAAGACAGAAAGAAAAACATTGGTGCTTAAAACAACAGTTTAGGATTCTTGCTTTTATCTTTGGGAATGTAATTATTAATGGCTATTTTAGAAGTGCTTTTAAATTTGAAGACATTTTCCCCGTCCTTTTTTATTCATGAATCCTGAAGCTGCAACCAGTCTGGCTTCTCCCCTTTCTTCCAGATTCTTCCCTCTTACTGTTTCAGACCCTCAGGCGAGTCTTTCATCCTCCTCCTTCATGCTGCAAAGGGGAAGAGCTAGTTTGAGACCTGTAGCTGTGTGTGTGTGTGTGTGTGTGTGTGTGTGTGTGTGTTTGTGAGAGAGAGAGAGAGAGAGAGATCCAGACTTCTTTAATACAGCAGCACCCACTGGCCACTCCATCTCCCCAGTTTCCAGATCCGTCAGTATCTCCCCAAATCCTTTGGCACCCCTTTCCTTGGAACCAAGGCCCAAGGAGGCTGGACAGCCTCTCTTGCTCTGCCAACCATCACTCAGCCTCAGCTGAAGTAATGTTTACATATATGATCTTTCCATGCCATTTAAAATATGTAATGGATACTGTGAAAACAATAGGCATATTCAGGCTCCAGTGTTGTGCACAAATGAGAGAAATATTCCAATACTCATATCAGAGCCTAATAGGTATAATTTTGCTCATGATGGAGTAATGCACAGCAGCTTTCCCCGGACTGCAGCGTAAAACAAAGAAGTGGTTGTCAACCTTTTCAGAATCAGATGTTAATGATATTTCGTGTCTTTGTTGAGTCTGTGGAAAGTAGCTACTGCACCTAGAAGGGAAATGACTTCCATACCATCCGCCCTCAGCCAAAGTCATTCAGAGTGGGAAAGCTGGACTGAGTCCATATTTACATTTCAGAAAGAGGTGTGAAAGAAGATTTCAAGACAGCATTGACTGAGCTGCCGCCCATTTGCATCACCCTCTGTTCAATCTTATCAGTGCTGTGAGGGGTCTTATTATTCCTGACATAGAAAGGGAAAATGTAACGTAAACAAAGGGCCCATGTGTTTTGGCAAAGGAGGGAAGTGTTTTCTGTATTTTTGGAAACCCCTGGAATCCCCAAGTCATACATCTTCCAAGGTTTGGAGGAGGATTTATTCAAGCCTGGCCTGGACTCGGCAGCTCTGAGTCCTTAACTTCACGATGTCTTCTGCAGCGAGGAGCTGTACAAGTCTTTTTCTCAGAGCGATTTGTAATGATTGGCTGCAGCCTCAGATGGCTCGCCGTTCACTTCTTACATTCTCCTCTTGCATCACAACTGTTCTGTCCTCATTTCAGCAAAATTAGGTCTCATTTGTTTTAAGACAAGGAGTTCATTCCGATCTCAGGCCCATCCAAAAAGTAGGACCCCTCAAGGCTGTGTTCCAGCTGCTGAGACCCGGGCTGCTCTTTGAGCTGCATTGCAGTTGTAATCTGCAGTCTTAGATACTGTACAGCTAACTCAAGACTCTGATAGAAATAGCTCTCAGGGTTGGAGTCATAGTTTTCATAGGACACAAGGTCCACGACAACTTTGGAAAGGAGAACAAATAGCAAAAATCACTTTTTAAATACCATGCCTAACATCAAAATTTTACTTTCATAATAATAGTGAGGCATTTAAAAATAAATGTCTTCCTGTAGTTGTGCAAATTAAAATTGGAGGATAGTTCTCCCCGTTGTGTATGACCAGTTATTGAAGACTGCCAGTTCATTGCTGTCACTCTGAAACTTTATTGTATAAATTAAATCCCAGGCAACATGTCTGCCAGTATGGAACTTCTGATGTGTACATAGGTCCTCATGTCAGAGTTCCATGTGAATTCTAACATACTATACAGGCGGGATTGTGAGACATGTCAAGTAAGTCATTTTCTGAACTTGGCCTATTAAGAGGGCTGCACTGGACAGCAAGGCCCTCGTGGACCCTAAACTAGGTGTACAGGTTATTTTCAGAGTTGAATGGCTTTGAAAATATGTATGCATTTTTCATAATCCGGAGAGCATTATTACATATATGATTAAATAAAGTAGTAATATCATCTAAGTTACAATGTAGTTTTCTAAAAACCACTTTTTATTTTTTTTTAGTATTTTTCGGTTAATTTATTAATTTATGAACAATAGTGAGTATTAGGAAGATTATGGGAAAACACTGTACATTTACAACCAGGAATCTTAACACTTTAAGAAAGTAATTAAACATCTCTAGAAATCAGAAATAATAAAAATAATAATAAGCAATATTTATACAATTCTCAGAATGTCTAGACACTCTTCTAAGCACCTTTCATTCAGTAACCCACTGAATCTTGCTGACAATCCTGTGAGACATCTTATTGTTACTATGCCCACTTGAGAGATGAGGGAACTGAGGCGAAGAGAAGTAACAACTTGCAGAAATCCACAGGGCTAGAAATGGAGAAGTCAGGATTATTCTGATTGCTCAGTAGATAGTGATTAAGCAAGGACCTGAAGCTGGGATGGGCCTTTAGAGGTCTGCATGCCTTCTTGTTTTATATATATAAAGAAAATGAAACAGAAGAGCTGTGAGTTCTCTATAACATTAGAGATAAATTAGGGGTAACTGGGAACATAACTCAGTACCCTTGTAATTTATACATTTGGGTCTTAGAGCTTCCTGGGAAATAAGCAGGTTCCTTGATGTCAGACAGTAATGCCCATAAATTGAATGTTTCTTGTGTGGTAGAATTGCTTCTTTTCTCTTTTCTTTCTTGTTTTTATTATTTTCATTTTATGTGTGGTACTGGGAATTGAACCCAGGGCCTCACACATGCTAGGTTCTTTCTGTTTTTTATGTGTCAGCTCAGCCTCATGTGGTTGAGCTTTTTCGCACTAATCACCTTGGTTTGTGCCATTTGTTGACATGCCCGTTCCATGCCAAGACATGAGAGCTGAGGCCATGTTTGATTCTTTCTTACGGCCCTGGTAATTATGATGGAATCTGACACATGGTAAGCCCTTAGGAAATTGGTGCCCATGGGCAAATGACTGCTCCCCATCACCTTACTTGGCATATAGTCCAGATTGGCTGTGAGGCCCAGATGGCTTTTGCAGGAGTAGAAGGAACTGAGCCTAAGATCAGCATGGAAGACTAGAGTTTGGTGGACACGGGAGGTTCTGGTAGTGCTTTTGTCATTTAAGTGCACATGTCAGTGTTGTGGTTGCTTCTTTCCCGTGTCTCCTCATGAACACGTTTTTGCTTTGGTTGTAAGTCTAAAGGCAGCAACTTCCTGTCTGTACTTTTTTGCATGCAGAATCTTTGTATCTCACAAGAGGAATGTGTGTGGGATAAATGCATGTGGGAATAATAGTGAAACTGCTAATCTTCACCTCAGAGGGTTTATAGTACAGGATGAGCATCCCTGATGTGAAAATTCAAAACCCCAAATGCTGCAAAATCTGAAAATTTTCGAACACTGACGTAATGCCTCAAATAGAAAATTCCACACTTGATCTCATGAGATGGGCTGTAGTCTAAATGCAGGTGAGCTAAAAATACTGTATAAAGTTACATTAGGCTGTGTGTATCAAGTGTTTGTGAAACATAATGAGTTTCATGTTTAGAATTTCATATTTGGTCCCATCCTCACAGTAGCTCATTATGTATCTGCAAATATTAAAAAATCTGGAATATTTTATCAGTATCTGTGAACAACTACCAGGGAAGACAAGGTGAAAGAATTTGTGAGCAGAAAGGAGCTGCACTCTAGCATGCTTTGGACAATTATTCTTGAGAGTCCATAGAAAACAATAAAAGAATAATACAAATACTTAATATTTATAGCAATTTAGAGTTATAAAATACTTTCCTAAATACCGGATGTCCTGTAGATTCATATTAATATATTATGTATATCTTTGTGAGCAGTAACTATAGTTTCTTTATTTAACAGTTTTAATGGTAACTAATGAAGACAAACCATGGGTTATTAGGTGGATCTTTAGAATGGAGAAGAGTTCTCATAATTAACTAATGGTCAGTTACAAATTAAACAGAATTCTGATATTTCCTTACGGGAGCAACCAAACAATTTGCAGTT
>NW_004624763.1:14657773-14670049 GCF_000247695.1 Heterocephalus glaber | reverse complement strand
GGAGTGTTGGGAGGGATGGTAGCCCAGAAGCCCCTTCCTCTGGGCCAGGAGCAGTGGGACAGAAGGTGTCCCAAAAGCCCTTTCCTCTGGGCTGGGAGCAGCGGGAGGGATGGTGACTGGGAAACCCCTTCCTCTGGACCAGGAGCAGTGGAACGGCTGCTCAGAAGCCCCTATCTCTGGGCCGAGAACAGTGGGACTCAGTACCTTGGCCTGGTGGTCTGGTGTCCTCTGCGTCTTTGTAGTGTGGAATCCGGTGACTGCCTGTCTGCAGCGGGGTGATTCGGTGTCTTCCCTGCGACTCAGGACCTCAGTAGGGCGTGCACAGACCTGCCTGTCTGCAGCGGGCTGATTTGTCATGTGTTCTGTGTGACTGGGGACCTTGGTAGGGTGTGGGCAGACCTGCCTGTCTGTAGCGGGCTGATTCGGCATGTTCTGTGGGACTCAGGACCTGAATAAATTGAATAATGAAACATCCTTAATTTTGTTTCCCTTTTCTTCTCCTCTCTTCTCCTTTCCCCTGTTTCTTCAAAATATATTAAAAATCTCCAAGAAATTATTGCAACTTCTTTTTTGATAGTTTGCAGAGGTTTCCTTCCATAGTCAACTGGCTTCAAGGCAGGGTCACATGGAAGAGGGGCTTTGCAAAGAGGAAACAGTCCATGGCAAAGCAAGTGGGAGGAAGTGAACCAGGAAGCAGCAAGGAACCTGACTTTCCTTTTTATCTCCTGCAGTTGTTGAACTTGCATTTTCAAAGGTTGCTACTATTCCATATCCTATCTGCAAAAATGATTCAGAATCTTGAATTTTTACTGCAACATTGGGAAACTTATCTTCCCATGAATAATGTCACACCACAGGTTATAAAGCACTGACCACTGGCTTTATTCAATGACTAATTTGGGTATTTCAAATTTCGGAACATGTCGTGTCTTTCAAGGCAACTCAGATTTTACATAATATGGATTTCTATCTTATGGTGGGGAAACAAAAAGAGTTGATCTTATGCTGATGACCTTCATTGACTTGGTCAAAGTAGGTTTGAGTTGAAATCTGGCCAATTCCAACTGGTCTCACTCATTTATGTCACCTCCCACTTTAGGTTAATGAATAATTCTGAAAAAATTTCACAAAATGCCTTTGAGGTTTGTGCATTCCTGTAGATAAAATAATACAAGAAAGGTATAGGGTATGAGATTCCAGAATTGTATCCAAAGCTGTGTTCTCATTATGAATTATTATCCTAATTATTATCAGAACCTGTAAGTGGAACTTAGAACTGGAATTTGGAATCAATTTATTATCTAGTTAGAAGATGTCATAATTATTTTAATATTGTCTTATCATTCTTAGTACATTTTAATCTTCAGTTACATGTGTCAATGAAAAATGTGTTTAGCATTGTGACGTTTCATTAGATTAGATTATAGATTAGGTTCATATCATAGAGAAATTAATATTTATTGGGCACTATGTGCTAACCACTTGCTATATTAGTATTAAAATTTCTCACACAGTATCCCCTTAAAAAAACTGATTTTCACATTGTAGAAACGCGACTAATGAAGATGCAGTAATCTCTGCAAAATCCACTCGCAGAAATACACGAAGTCTGTCAATTTGGAAACTCACGAACTTTTCTTTAAATCCTGTTTTCTTTATTCCTCTTAACCGCATCCCCATTTTAGTTTAATTTGTTCAGAATTTTTCCTTTCCAGGTGCTTTACACCAATTACTTTTTCCATGAACCATGTTTTGTGAGTCAAGACTGCTTTTCTTAGATGGAAAATTGTATAGAAATCGAAGCTATCTTTTGACACATCTTACATTCCTTTTCGTTTTTCTACCACTGTCCTCCCCCAAGCTCCCTATACATTTCATTCCTTAAAATCCTGTGAGTTTGAACACTACTGTTCTTGCTGTCATCACTGCAGTGCCTCAGAAAAAATCTCATTCCAGATGCTTTCAGGCATTCAAGGAACCGAGACATGAAAACCTGGAATTTGTCATTACCCATTTGGCCTCTGCTCCATCAAATCCAGTAGCTTGCCTCCAGGAGAGATCAGTCCTTGATTCCTCAAAGAATCTCCGTTCTCTATTGTAAATTTGGTTAATTGAAAAATGCTGCTTTTTTTCTTTAAGGTAAAAGATCCTGCACTTGGATTGCAACCAAGTCAGCCATATGGGAAGGAAAATAATCTGGTGACTAGGAAAATAGGACATCGTGGTCCTTGTGTTACTTCGGATGGCTTTTTATGGGCTATGAGGGACTCTTTGAGCTTCAATTTATAATTCTTATAATGGAACTCTCCTTGGCTTTATTATAAAATTGGAGAATATAATGAACAAACACATGTAACCAAATTTTTTTATGGGGGAAAGAGTTTCTTTGCAGTATTCCCTTTCCATGACCACTGAGAAATGCAACTGAATGATTTGACACTCTTCACAAAATTAGAGATTTCATCTCTTTTTATTTCATGTTCTAGTCTGTTGTGAAAATGGGTGTGTGTGTGTATATGTGTGTGTGTTTTGTGAGTCTGGTTCTTTTTTATTAGAGAGTAGTACTAGAAACAAAGAAGTTACAGCAAAATGGGGCAGAAGATTCAGAAATTTTCCATACACTCTGTGTCTCCCCATATACGTAGTTTTTGTCCTTATCAATGCCCATATCAGGGTGGCACGTATGTCACAATGGATGAGCCTACATCCACATGTGGCAGTCACCTCAACTCTGTAGTCTACACTGGGCACAGCTGCACTCTCGGGGTTTGGATGGATGGATCATAAGATGGATCATAAGATGGATCTGCCACTGTAGTGTCACACAGAAGTTTCCCTGCCCCAGGATCCTTTAGGGTTCTGCTTACTCTTATTCTCTGCGAACCCTGAAAACCATGCATGTTTTTACCATATTCATAGATTTTCCTTTTCCAGAATGTCAAACAAAAATGTTGAAAATATATCATTGGAATCATAGAGAATGTGCTTTTTTATATTGCGTTTTCACCTAATAACATGTGTGTAAGACTCCTCCATCTCTTTTAACAGTTTGATGTCTCATTTCTTTATCAGAGTCTGGATGTACTATCATTTGTTCACTTATGGGAGGATATGTTGGTTTGCTCCATCTTTTGGCAGTTGTGAATAAGGCTGTCATGAACATCCATGTGCAGGTTTCTTTGTGAACATAAGTTTTCAAGTTAAGGAAAAAGTTTATTAGTATTTATTTGTGATACATAATAATTACATGAGTCTCGGGAGAACTGCTACATATACAGGACATATTGCACCTTGGCATATACTCCAGATGGGGTGGAAGACCCAGGTGGGTTGGGCAGGACTGGAAGGAACTAAGCCTGAAATCAACATGGAGGACTAGAGCTTGTTGGACCATTGGTGGTGCTGGAAGTGATTTTTGCATGTAGTACACAATGTTCAGGTGAATGTGTTTTGTTTCCTATGTCTCTTCATTTAAATATTTGGCAATTGTGAATAAAGCCACTATAAACATGCATCTGCAGGGTTCTGTGTGGACATAAGTTATCAACTTGTGGGAAAAGAATATTATCTGCATGCACTACATAATAATTACATTCGTTATGAGGAATTGGTACATATGCATGTCAGATCTTGATCACTTTTACTCCTTTTCACCTACACTTCTGTTTCACCTCTTTCCTGGTCTCATTTCCATCTCTGCAAAGTCTACCTCTCTGTTTCTTACCATCTCTCTTTTTTTGCTCTTTATGTTATTTATGTTTTGGGTTTCTCATATGAGAGAAACTATGTGATATTTAACCATCTGTGCCTGGTTCGTTTCACGTAGCATTATGGTCTCAGGAGGCATCCGTTTTCCTACAGATGACTCAAATTTATGCATCCTTGTGGCAGAGTAGTACTCCACTGTGTATAAATACCATATTTCTTTATCCATTCCTCTGTAAGTGAACATATAAGCCACTTTTATCCTTCAGCTATTATGAATTGTACTGGCATAAACATGGGAATGCATGTATCACTGTAATATGAATTTAACTCTTTCAGGAAGACCCAGGAAAGGTATAACTGGGCCAGATGGAATTCTTCTGTTTAGTCTTTTGAGGAATCTCCATATTGATTTTCACAATGGTTGTGCTAATTTACATTCCCACCAAGAATTGTAGAAGGGCTCCTTTCTCCCTACAACTTCACCAGTATTGGTTGTTTTGTGTCCTTGAGGGCAACAGTTCATACTGGAGAAAGATGGAATCTCAGTGTTTTGATTTGCATTTCTCTAATGGTCAAAGATCCTGAATATATTTCCATGTGCTTATTGGCCATTTGCAATTCTTTTGAAAAGTGTCTATTCATTTCAATTGCCTATTTTTGGATTGGATCTTTTGTTTGTGGGGTCTAATATTTTTAGTTCTTTATTCTCTATATTAGTTCTCTACCTGAGGCAAAAAATTTCTTCCTATTCTGTAGGGTGTCTCATCTTATTGGTTATTTCCTTTGCTGTGGAAGAAGCTTTTTTTTGGTACCAGGGATTGAACTCAGGACCTTGTACTTGCAAGGCAGGCATGGCACCACTGAGCTAAATCCCCAGCCATGAAAGAAGCTTTTTAATTTGAACTAATCATGTTTGCTAATTCTTGGTATTATCTCTTGTGCAGCTGGGGTTCTGTTTGGAAAGTCCTTGCCTGTGCTTATTTCTTCAAGAGTTTTATCAATTTAATCTTCCAGAAAATTCGGTGTTCCTGTTTTTATATCTAGCTTTTTCATCTACTTTGATTTGATTTTACTATAGGGTGTGAGTTCTGCATATAGATAAGCAGTTCTCCCAGCACCATTTGTTAGAGAGGTCATCTTTTCTCCAGCACTGGATTTTATTCCTTTGTCCAAGATCAGATGTTTTGAGACACATGGGGCTGTCTGCGTCTCCTGTTCTACTTTGGGCAACATGGCTATTTTTGTGCCAATAACATGCCAATTGTATTACTGTAGTTTTGTAGTATAACTTGACGTCCAGGATTGTGATGCCTCCCCCTTTGTTCTTTTTGCTCAGGATTGCTTTGGGTATTCGGGTCTCCTCTGGTTCCATATAAATTTCAGGACTTTTTTCCCCCCATCTGTGAAAAATGCTATTTTTTATTGTAATTGCCTTAAATATATATATTACTTTTGGTAATATGGTCATATTGACAATATTGGTTCTGTCTACCCAGGAACATAGGATGTCTTTCCATTTCTAATATCCTTTTCAGTCTCTCTTTTTAAGAACTATAGTTATTGTTGTATAGGTCTTTCACTTCCTTGATTAGGTTAATTCCCAGGTATCTAATTTTCTTTGATGCCATTATAAATGGGATTGCTTTCTTGATTTCGCTCTTGGTAAATTCTTTGTTGGTGTACGGGAACATTATTGATTTTTGTGGGTTCATTTTGTATCAGTTACTATGCTGAATTCACTTATTAGTTCTAAAAATCTTCTGGTGCAGTTCTGGGGGTCTTGTTTCAAAGGATCATGTCATCTGCACATTGGGAGAGTTGGGCTTCTTTTCCTATTTGTGTCACCTTTTTTCTTTCACTTGTCTGGCTGCTCTGTTTAATGTGTTGAGAACCATATTGAACAGGAATTTTGAGAGTAGACACCCTTGTCTTGTTCCTGTTTTTAGGGGGAATCCTTTCCAGCTTTTCCCCATTTAGTATGATGTTGACCATGGTTTGTCATAAATGGCTTTTATTAATTTGAAGTAAGGTCCTTCCATGCCTATTTTGTCAGGGTTTTTAGAATGGATGGATGCCAGATTTTCTCAAAAGTTTTTTTTGCATTTATTGAAATGATTGGATGATTTTTTTTTTACCTTTCCTCCTGTTGATATGGCTTATTTAATTTATTGATTTAGGCATGTTGAAACATATTTGCATTCCTGGGATGAACCCAACTCGATAAAGTCTACCATTTTCTGTCCTTTCACTTTCAGTGTACGCTTTTGTTTGTGGGTGAGGTGTGTTTCTTGCAGGCAACATTTACATGAGTTTTATGTTTTGATCCAGTCTTCCAGTTTGTTCCTTTTAACTGGGGAGTGTGTTATTATTGAAAGACATTTACCATATTCTGTCATTGTATTATTTTTTTCAGTGTTGATTCTTTTCTTTTTTCCTTTTGTCTACTTTCCATTTAGCTGTATTTCTTCCTTTTGGATCTTTGGTAGTATTGGCCTTACTGTCTCCCTGTAAGTTTCCCTTGAGTATTTCTTGCAATGCTAGTTTGGTGATGATGAATTTCTTTACATTCTTCTTGTCATGGAAAGTCTTTACTTCTCTATCAAATTTCTTTACATTCTTCTTGTCATGGAAAGTCTTTACTTTTCTATCATTTTTGAAGGATTTTTTTCAGAACATAGAAACCCAGATTGGGAGTAATTTTCATTTACAACTTCAAAAACCTGGCCCCATGATCTCATGATCTTTACAGTTTGTGGTGAGAAATCTTCTGTTATTCTGGGCTTGTCCTCATACATTACTTAGTACTTTTCTCTAGTAACTTTAAGTTTGTTCTCTTTGTGCTAAATTTCTGGGACTTTGATTAAGATGTACTATGGGAGATTCTTTTTTGGGTTGTGAGGTTTTAAATACCTCACTTACCTGTATATTTATTTTATGCTCTAGATTTGGTAAATTTTCTGCTATGCTTTTTGCTGAAAAAAATTTATGGTGTCATCTTCTAATCTTTCTTTATCTCATAATTTTCAGGGCTTTGTTTTGAGTCATGCAGCAGTTGTTGGATTTAGCTTTTCTGGTGTCTTCTTTTTAGAGTAGCACTGAGTACATGATCTTCTACATCAACCTTGTCACCTTGTCTTGAGATCCTCCCCAGGTTGGTCACACTTGTTGCCCCTACTTTCAACTGAGTCTTTGATATCCAAGATTTCTACTTGATTCTTTGTCATATTCTTTAATCCTTTACTAAAGTGGTTATTCATGTCTCACAGTCTTTAATTCAATTGACTATTTGTTTGCATCTTCTTTATGCTCACTGAACATCTAATTAATTAAATCTTTTATCTGTTTCTTTACATCCTCTTTGAGCTCACTGAACATCTCTTGCATTTGCTTATTTGACTTTTCTTCCATATCTTCAAAAATTTTAATCATTTGGTTTTCCAGTTCTTTGCCTAAAACTTTCTCCACTTCTTCTTCCATGAGGTCAGCTTTTATGGGGTTAAGAGTTTTTGGAGGCATCTTTTTACCTCGTTTCCTTGTGTTTCTAGTATTTTTGTGCCGAGGATTGAAGACACGTTAAGTTAGAAAACTGTTTACTGTCTGGAGAGCTCTTTAGTTAGCGTCTATCTCCTTGGCTATGTCCTTGGCTTTGGTTACATTTTGGTGTTCATGCACCTATCCAATCCACTCAACCTATTAGCATCCATCTTAGTCACTTCATTGCAAGGACAGAACAAGTACTGGGTATCTCAGCATCTAAAGAAGCAACCATATATCAATTATATAATTTAAAACTTGTTTTAAAAATTTTACACTTTTTTCAATAACCCAGGAAGACCATAAAATAGTGCTGATGATGAGTAGGCTGTGACATAGAGGATGAGGGAAGGGAAAAGGAAGAAAATAGCTTAGAAAGAAAGAAAAGGAAAAAAGACAATGGCAAATGAAAGAAATAAAAGAGATATGACCTTGGTGATATTATTTTTATAACCAGAATGGAAGAAGGGGATTTAGGGATTTGATGGGTCATTTGGGGGGTAAGAAAAAGGAAGAAGAGGGAGAGAAGTATAACTGGAGATTAAGGGAAGCTGAAAGAAGGTTGGGACCAATTAATATGCCAATAGGAAGCTTGTGTCCGAATAGCCCTGCCCTTTTGTTGAGGGTTAACATGGCATGACTTTGGAAGATATTATAAGCTAAGTCAATGATTGATTTATTCTTCATTTCATAGACAAATATCTCACATGTACATTCTAAGAAAGGAAGAAAGGAAAGGCAAAGAAAGAGAAAAATAAGTAAAAATAAAAGCAGACATTGTGCTGACAGAGTATTTTTGTCTCACAAAAGCAGGGAGTGGGGTGTTGCTTTGAAATGGTGTTCAGAGGGAAAGGGAAGGAGGTGGGGAGAAGTTTAAAAGGAGGTGGATGGAAGGTACAGGGAGGTTATGTCTGATTCTTGGCCAAACCAGGAAAACTGATTTAGCTAACCCTATGCTAAGAAACCACCTTTGGCATGAGTTGACTAGGTAAGGACTTAAGCAAATAAAAGCATTAATTCTTAGTCTATACTCTTACTAGGTTAGTGCCAATCTCATAGCTCATACTAAAAGCATGTGAGAAAAAAAGGGAACAGGGAAGAAAGAAAAAATACGTTGTATTGTGTTATTTATGTAATGCAAAAGAAGGGGAAAAGGAAGGAAGATTTGGGGTGGGGTATGAGAGAGGCGCTAAGTACAGCAAAAGGGAGGAGAGAGTTTCAAAGGAAAGTTGGGGAGGGTACAGGAAGACTGGGACCAATTTACAGTGAAACCCAATAGGTCATTTAGTTATCCTTAGGGGACAACACTTGGCATGGGAAATGTAGCTACTGAACTCGAGTGTAGCTTGCTAAGAGCAATAGCTCAGATTCCTACACTCTTGGTAGCACACAAGGCCCAGATCTTTCAAAAGGCCAAAGCAGATAAAAGGAGACCAAAAAAATCACACACAAACACACACACAAAAAGGCAAAAGTGAAGATTCCGCTCAGTCCTATTCATCATGCAGGCAGAAATCAACCAGTGTGCTCTTCCTCCTCAGCCTAGGAACGGAGAGGCCTCGTCTTGCAGCACTTGTGGGAGGGAGGGTTGAGCTCTGTTCTCTGTGGCTGTGACTGCAAGGCTCTGTGTGTCAGCCAGGCCCTGGTTCCTCTCCAGTGCCTTGGCCTCTTGCCTACTGGAGAGTGACGGTGGTGGAGAGGTCCAGGTGGACTGCTTCTCCTTCCCCTGCAAGCAGAGCTCTGGTAGGTTTCAGAGGTGTTCTCATGGGTATGGTTAGGTGGAGATTTTTGCCTCTGTCTTACGACTGGCTCCCTTCAATTGTATCAGAGGAGAGGGCACAGCAGGACTGGTCAAGCCCTCGGTCTTTCTCTGATCTCTGCAGGGCGTTCCACAATCTCTGTCTTCTTGCTCCCACGGTAATTCCTACAGCTGTCCGCTCTTTCTATGACATCCTGGGTGCGTACACTGCTCTTCTCCAGCTTTCCACCCATGCCAAGCTCTGTCTGTGCCTCCTCTCAGACTCTCTCTCTCACCCATGAATTCAGTGGAGTTTGGGGCTTGGCAAAAGAGGGCCCTTCTACTTAGAATTCATAGAGTTTGGGGGACCATGGGAGGGAGGTCACAGGGGCACAGAGCTCAGCAGCTTCTAGTGGGCAGTGGTAAGGGTCTCACACAGGCCCCCAGCTCAGAGCCACTGGGAGGGTCATAGGCACTGCCTGGGCCCAGAGCTCAGTGGTGTTTGGAGGTGGTGGGAGAGAATCTTCTCTCCACTTGTGATTACACCAGTCCCAGCCCATACATCTCTCACCTTGCTATGGATGCCTCAGCGTCTGTTCCTGGATTCCTAACCAGTCTGTGCCCCTGTTCCTTGCTGGCCCTGTGGCTCCAGTCCTAACCCCGCAGTGGCATCTGGGTGATGCTCCATCAGAGGTGGCCTTCTCCAGCAAATATCTCTCTTGCTGGGCTCTGTCTTGCACTGGGGACTTGGGATGGGTAGGTGGGTGGTGGCTGCTAGGCTGGGCATCACAGCCTTGCAACTACTGCTGCTGTTGTGTTTGGCTTCTTCCCTTGAGGGTGAGATTTTTTTCCCAAGATGGTGCATTTATTAGATTGGGCTATAAGCAGTGCTGGGGTCAAGAAGCGACCCTGCTTCTTTTTCTGAACGACCTTTAGACTAGAATTCATATGGTGGGCTTCTTCTTCAGGTTGGCCTCTTGAGGTTGAGCTTTTGTTCAGCCTCTGCTTCTGAGGACCTGTGGACCTGGGCGAATGTCTTCTGAGTGTCTGGGAGTGCTGCTGCCTGCAGCTTGCTGCAGTGTCTCCTCCCGTGTTGAGACCTTTAAATTCTCAGGTGACAGCCTTGCTGGAGGAGGAAACTGACCAATAAAAGCCAATAATACTATTTCATGTTTTCACCCTCCTATTCCTATGGATTTGTCTCAGATCCATCGTATCACTTGAGAACAAACACAAAAGTAAGAAATATGGCAGAGACAGTGACAGAGTCAGAATGGAGATGCCAGACAAGGGGGGGCGGGGAGAGAGAACCAAATAAATTATTTAAATAGACATTATGCATTGTCAAGAAATCTTCTTCTACCCAAGGGATGAAAAGAAAAGAGCCTCGATACGGTATTTCATGAGAATTGGAGGAACACTTGGCTGGTGTTTTAAGCAATATATTGGCCAAATAGAAGACTGTTACTTGTGTAAATAAATCAAGGCTAATGAGTTGAAAAAATGTTTATTTCTTTCTGAAGCCTACAGGGAATTTCATACAATTGTAGTTGTCATTCAAATGCTGAAATTATGCAAGTGTTTCAAAATGGCAACGAATTCATTCAAAATGTCTTTTGAGAAAGATTTAACTTTCGGAGGTGTCAGTGTCCCCAACGTGGTCTTTATAATTTATAAATCCATCTTGTTACTTCTAAAAGGATCATTTTCTTTTTTTGGGGGGGGAGATGATACTGGGGATTGAAACTTTCACCTTCACACTGAGCTACACTCTTGCCCTTTTTAATTTTTTTTATTTTGAGACAGGGTTTTGCCAAGTTGCTAAGTTGTCCAAACTCGGATTGAATGTGTGATCCCCCTGCCTCAGCCTGCCAGGGTGCTGCTCATATTCTTTTTAACAGATCTCGTCCTAGACTCCCCTGGTCTACACAACAAATCTTTCTAACATGACTTGAGAAGACAGCATGTCTAGAGAAAAGGAATCAATCGATCACTTATCTCCCTTGGGCCTTTGGAATTCGGTGACCTTCTGAGGGAAATCCCACTGGTAGAGAGTGAACAATGCACTCCAGCTTTGTGACAACGTATTTCTTATCTGCGCACATCTTTAGAAACTTCCCTCCATGGAACATGAGAATTTAACTAGAAAATAGACAAAAAGATCTAAAATATCCTTCTAAGGAATCATTAAGAAATATAGCAGGACCCCTAAGTCCGAAGAACCTCATTGGCCAGGGACCTCATAGGGTCATGTGTACTCAATTTATGATATGGTTTTGTAATGGATCTGAAACTAATCATTCCTTAGCAGGCTATCTTTGACCCCAGTTCAGCCACATGACTCATGGTTACTCATAGTGTTATTTGCCAAAGTTCAAAATTTGGCTAAAATGGAGCAGTTGGTAAAAATAATAAAAGATTGACTAAATTTGTTGGTCGTGAAATGGCAGCAAGAAACACAGTGTTAGCTATGGAAAGAAAAATATCTATGAAAAGCTGAAGCAAAATGATCTTTAGCTTTTTGCACAAACTGCTGGTAGGGGCATTCTGTAGAGTCCCCTCTCTCTGGTGCTGAAACCGTCTGGCTAAGGATCCAACTTGGTCAGTTATTCATACTTTTTACTTTATAGACAAACTTTCTCTCTGGAGTCTGGAAACAGTATCATCATACTCTGAAAAATCCACTGATTTTGAGGCAAATAAAGTCTCCACTTCTAAAATATCTGTGCCGTAATCCAAGAGAGAGCTCCAAGTTTGGGCATGCACACTGCCAAGTTGCCTAGCCTCACGAGCACCTGCGAAGGAACTTCTGAACATACTGCTAAGCCACATTTTCTCCTTCTCCAGGGGAGGATATAGGGAGGCAGGAAATGGATTTTTGTATTTTGATTCAGATACTGTTGTGAAATCACAAATGCAACATGAATGTCATCGACATGTGGTTCTTCCTAATTCTGGCTATATTTCTGGCTCGTGAGTGACCACTGGAGGAGTTAATGAATGGCCACAACTTGAAGATTATATTTATATATTTATATATATGTATAAGAAATATTTATATTTATTCAATGCCAGCAGAATAATTTAGAGATCTTTCCAGTCTTTTGAGATGCTTCATATAATAAAACATTATGACAGACTTAGGGGTATTATATTTTACAGGGTTTTTTTCTCCTTAAATTCTTTTATTGGTACATTTTAGGTATACAATGCATTTACATTTATCATTGGGTGCTTGTACCTGTACATGATGTATCTTGGTTCTTATTTTTTCCCCATTACCTGTGTGCCCTTCA